>PVKH010007889.1:0-19870 GCA_004027955.1 Chaetophractus vellerosus | reverse complement strand
CCACTCTAATGACAGATAGCATAGGTCCCAGGAGGACAGTTTCCTCCATCAGAATCTCATGGACAAGTTAGGATCATCATAGGTGGTCTAGAGTCTCTAGGAGGCATGAGAAGATGGTGGCAATGCTCCTACATTGAGGGAGACTCTAGAGGGCATGAAGGGGAGTTCTTGATTTTTTGCAATTTTGACAGAGTCTAGAGTTTTTTTGAGAGGGTCCCATTCAAGGTGAGCCAATTTTCAAGAAAGGCTTTTGTACTATATTTAAATGAGTATTATATTGTATCCAGAAATTAAAAAGGCTAAAACATAATGGACTTGTTTTAAAATTGTGAGTGCTGAGAGGGTCAGCTTTTCCTGACAGTATCAGTAATGTGGCAGCACTTGCATGTCCAAATAGTGTTCAGGATTTAACTGAGGTGATGGAGTCTTCATTATGTGTGATACAAGGGCCAATTTTATAAGCTTTGTGAATATTCGTATGTCCTTGTGTAGTAGAGGGTTAACTTGACAGGGCTTGGATATTCAAGCCCTGCACATTCTAATGCAAATTCTGGTTATTAAGTTCATGGGAGATAACATCTGAGCCTTGTGAATATTGTGCAAATTAAGAGTATTTTTGTATGCTTGAGGCCTTGGGTGATGCCACAGACTTTATGCCAATAATGTGTTTTTTGGTGAACACCTGTTTCTGTATGCCTGGGGCTTTGGGCACACTCTGTCAATTTGACTTGAGTGTGGGTGGAGACTGAGCAGCTAAGGTCAGTCATATGGATATACAATGCCTATATGAGTAAGACCCATTAAAAACCCTGGACACCATAGATCAAGTGAGCTTCCCTGGCTGGCAGCCTTCTCATGTATATTCACACATCATTGCTGGGAGACTTAAGTGTTGTCAAACTCCCCTGAAGAGGACAATGGGAAGCTTGTGCCAGGTGTCTTCTAGATAAATTTTAATCTGTCACTGTAATAAACCACTAGTGTGAGTAGCACAGATTTTCTGTGTTCTGTAAATTCTTCTACTAAATATTAAAACTGAAGTTTGTCTTGGAGACTCTATACTTAGACCTGAATAATTCTTTCAAATGAACCCCCTTAGAGGAGGATGTTTTCAATGTAATCCCATACCTGTGACATGGGACAAAGGTGTATTCCAAGACCTTACCTTCAAAAGTATATTGTGTTCCTTCACAGTTAAAGGCAAACTGTGACTGACAGGCTCTTGAAATAGGCACTGAACAAAACATAACCCAAATATTTACTAGAAAAATATTTACTGGTTATTGATAGGGTGGAGCCAGAAAGTTCAATATTTTGCATACAAGGGCCTTAGTGAAAGGGAAAACAGCATTAGCATTGTGTTGATCCACGATGAGGGAGCAGCCATCCTTTTCAAGATTAAGAACAGGTCAAATTAGATTTTTAAATAGAGAAGCAGTGGGAATAATTATTCCTTCTTCAACTGGAATAGTTTCAATCCTTAAAGGCCCTGTTTTGGTTTACATTGGGCTGTATTCAGTATTTTAAGTGGGAAGGGGTAGAGAAAGTTATTCTATCGGGTCACATTTTGTCAAACCAATTTGTAAGTGGTGAAGGCTTAATCTTAATTTATTGCATATCAGGTCAAAGAGTCCAGGCCCACTAAGGGATATTTTAGGGCAATGATGCTGAAGCAGACTAGAAAAATAAGGAATCAATAGATGGATCTGGAGACTGGCAAGAAGTCCATGTGGACATTGATATCCCCAAGATGGCTGCTGGAAGAGCCTTGTGAAAGAGATTTCCTCTGGAAGCCAGGAGAAGCCCCAGATATTCTCCAGGGACCTTATCATTGGGCCCTCCTGGTGGATTGATGGGTGGGGTAATCAATCAAAACAACAAGCAACTGGAACTCCTCCCTTGCCATTAGGAAATGGGTAGAATAATTAATGGTTTAAAAAGCAAGCCCAAAGGCTGAATCAATCTCTCTCTCTCTCTCTCTCTCTCTCTCTCTCTCTCTCTCTCTCTCTCTCTCTCTCTCTCTCTCCTTCTGCACCATGCTCTTGCTGTGTTCCCTCCTCATGGATCAACATGCAAGTCATACCTGGGTATTTATAATCTATAATGGGCAATAGTAGTCTATAAATCAGCCCTCTTTGTCACTCTTCAGCCCTTCCTCTCTGGGACCCATGATTTGTTATTTTGTCCCATTTCTCTTCCCTCCCTACCTTGATAAATTAATGGCCTCACTAACCTGACATGCTCTTGAAATTCATTTCTTGTTGCTTAGTCAAGAACCTAGACAAAATCCAGTAACAATGCTGTGACCATGGGGCATTTTTGCAAGCACTAGTTCTAATACTTATAGTGAGTCATATCTTTGTCCTTCAATTTTTGTTCAGGAATTCCCTAAAACTATAGTGACACATTGTTTAAATTTAATGGTATCCTCTTGTTAACTGTAACTTGAGCTCCAGTATTAAGGTCATGAAATTTTGTCAGTTAATGCATATCAGTAGATCTTTATGTTAATTTAGAACTTATGTTGTAGTGGTGCAAGAGCTAATTGGCATTTTTTATATCTTTGTTGCATATTTCCCTTAGTAAGATTTGTATTTCCATTTGGGTCACATTGTGGACTTTTATTTCAATTTTATTTTTCTTCAGTTTTATATTCTACCTTAATGTAAATCTCACAACTAATACAAAAATTATGAAAAAAAGTGGATCATAAATCTAAAAGCAAAATGTAAAGCTAATATAATTTTAAAAGCATAAGAGAAATGTAATGTCAAAGAGTTTGTATATATTACTGTGTATTAGGAAAAATCTTTTGGAACAAAACATGGGAAAAAAATCTTTGGGACTGGGATGTTGTGAGGGGTTCATAGACATGACAGTGAAAGCATGATCCAGAAAAGAAAAAAGTAGATTGGACTTCATCAAAACTGAAACCTTTTTCTCTGCAAAAGACTCTGTAAAAAGGATGAAAAGACAAGCTAAAGGCAGAGAGAAAATACTTGCAAACCACATACATGACAAACAATTTCACATGTGTGTATAAAGCACCCTCACAACTCAATAGAAAAAAAATCTAATTAGAAATTGACAAAAGACATAAAGTCACATTTCATTGAAGAGGATTTATTGATGGCAAATAAGCATCTGAAAAAATGTTCAATATCACTAGTCATTAAGGACATACAAATTATGTCCATAGACTTAGCAGGATATCTAAAATTTAAAAAGTAGAGAAATAAAAAATGATGGAGAGGATGCAGAGAAACTAAATCTCTCATACATTGCTGGTAGGAATGTAAAATGGTTCAATCTTTATGAAAAATAATGTGGCAATTACTTAAGAAAACATACATTTAACATACAATCCAGAATTTGCATTTATAGGCATTTATTCCAGAGACATGAAAACTTATGTCCACAATAAAACATATATACAAATATTCATAACAGCTGCATTTATAAGTGCCCCAAAGTGAAACAATACAAATGCTCTAAAATAGCTGAATGATTAAATGAACTTCTGTACATTTATACCATGGAATACTACTCAGCAATAAAAAGGAATTAACTATTGATGTGCTTAATAACTTGGATGGATCTCAAGGGCATTTGTTTTAAGTGACAAAAGGTTAATTAGAATGATTTAATTTCTATAGTAACATGTTAGTGATGAAATTAGATAGATGGAAAACTGATTAGTGGTTGTCAGGATTTAAGGATAGATATATGGTGAGGAGGGATACAGGAACATATAAAGAGGTAGCATGAAAATCTTTGTGGCAATATTATTGTTTTGTATCTGGATGGCAGTGTTAGTGAAATGAATCCACATATGTGATAAATAGCATAGAATTATACACACATTATGTTAATGTCAATTTCCTGATTTTGATAATACAATATAATTACATGAGATGTAACCATTGGGGGAAACTGGATGAAAGGTGCATAAGAATACCCTACAGTTTCCTTGCAATTTCTTGTGAATCTGAAAGAGACCCATGTGCATTCCCTGGGTTCTTCTTATGCCCACTGCAGAAAATTGGGGTCCACACCAAGGTTTGATCACACAAAGGAAAGAGTTTGGTAAACCAGAGGAGGTCTGGAGACAAAATTTCAAATCAGATTTTATGAAAAGCATAAGTAATAGCATTATATTGGCTTGTGTAGGGGTTAGGTTACAAGATTAACAAGTAGGGGGAAGTTGCGTCTTGCACATGCTCTATTGCACTGTATGCTTTAACATGGTTGGTCATACATTGCATGTATATAAAATTTTGTCAAAATCCCACCCTGAAGTGTTGAATTTACTCTTATAGTGAACTAAAATGCAGCTAAATTCATTCTACTACCCTACTGAGTCTCCACTAAACACTGGAAAGCTCAAGTTTGTGAGTATCTAGATTTCATGGTTACTTAACTGCTGGACTGGGACATAGAGTTGGGGCTTGTCAATGAAACAGTAGTTCCATGTATTGGAGAAACTGTTGGTTGGATTTTCCTTTTCCTGGATATCTGCTATTGAGAGTCCAGTATGCTACAAAGAGTCCAGTAGCCAGCAATTGATTAGAAACAGAAGAGGTGATTAGTTTTAAGGTAACTGGAGGGAAGAACAAGATAAAAGTTATTGTCATTATCTGGCCAAGCAAACTCAACCAGTTGGGATTCCAGGGAAGGATATATTTTATTGACTGGGCAGAGTGGTTGTTAAAGTTAGGTATCCAGGTTACCTGTTTATATAGTTTTTATATATTGTAACCTCCTAATTCATTTCCCTAAGCTAAGGCATGTGAAGCTTTAATAATGAAATTTTCTTTTCATTTACTTATGAGGCAAGAGATGCAGTGTAGGGACAAAATTGCAAAGAACAAAATGAAGGGAGTTATTCTGATATTTAGTGGGATCTGTTTATGAGGACCACCCAAAAGTCAAGGTTAGTTAAGATCTGGATAATCCCTGTCACTAGGAGAAAGACTAGAATAAAAAAGCAAGGCCAACAAGCATGCTAAATCAAATATCCAATTTTGAGTGCATCCCTGGACATTGAGGATGTTTCTTGATAAGGCTGAAATGAATGTCTGGTATTTCACTCTGTTGTGGTGGATCCATGGTACAGTTCCCCACAACTTGAGAAGAGAGTATATGACAAGCAACACTAGGTGGGGCCCAGTCCACTTGGGGCTGAGCTGACAGGATGAGTGACTTCCAGATGCAAAGTCATACCCAGTCTTTTGGTTCAATATTATACAGTGGGGTGTCTGTGGGGAATTTAAGATGATTAGAGAAGAGGTTTTGGATTTTATTCAGAATTGTACCCCAAAGATCTGAAATATTGGGTGGTAGCTAATTCAAAGCTAGCATGCATGTTACCTGTATATTCATTTTTAAGAAATTCATTTCATAGGAACATAAATAAAGTCCTCTTCATGAAGCAGTTTTTTCTCAGCTGGGCAAGATTTTATCTCACTTGAGGGGATTCTCTAAAGAAATCTTAGCTATAACTTCTTTCAAGGTGTGTTTCTTGCCCTCAGTAGATTGAGACCTCCAGGGAGAATGCAAATGTTAATCTATGCCAAACAGTCCAGATACATCTTTGGTTACCTTAGAGATAAATGCTGCCATGTTATCACTTTGTATGAAAATAGGAGGTCCAAATCTTGGAATTATTTCTTTAAGTAAAATTCTTATCACCTTTTGAACTTTCTCTGATCAGCAAAGGAAGGCTACCACCCATCCAGTGAAGATGTCTACAAAAACTAGCAGTAATTTGAAATTTCCCAGTGCATTGGACATTACAGTAAAGTTAATATGTCAATCCTCTCTTCCTTGCAGGCCCTGGAAACTCCATTGTTTAAAGTTAAAGGATTAATCTGAGTGTTATCTTTAGGACAAGTGACATATTGGGCATTCACAGTTTGAATAGTTCTTTGTAAGTTAGGACCAATTAGAAATTTGGGCATCTACTGAATCATAGCCTCTTGTGCATAATGCCTTTGCTTGTGAAAGGGCAAAATAGTAGGTTTGCCTAAGTTCTCAGGAAGGAGGACTTTGCTTCCTGTGAATCTTCCCTTGCTAACCAGCCACTTTGTGTTGTTCTAGTATAATCCCATTCCTTTGCTCTTGATAAGTCTTTTTCAAATAGCTGGAGGTTGAGATTTTATTGAGGTTTGAGTTGTTAAAGAAGCCATAGTTATTGAGGTTTCATTGAGCATAATGATAGCACACCCAGTGCACCACTTTTCATGATCCATAAAACTGCTTCCATCTTTAAAAAGTTCTAAATCTGTGTCAAAGAAAAGCACATCAGTGTGTCCTGGTCTAATGGAATATATCTCATCAATTAGCTGTACACAAACATGTTTAGGAGTTAACCATTCAGTTTACAGCTAGGATCCTAAATGAGGGTGGCTGGGTCTAGCTTAGCCATTGCATTCAATTTGACATTAGTGTTGTCTAACAATACAGCTTGGTAACTTGCTTAATCTTCCCATAGTGAGCCAATGCCCCCCTTTTTGTTCTAACAATGTCAATATGTAGTGGCTAGTAAAGATCACTGTAGGCTGAACAAGGAAAACTTTCCAGCTTCTTACAAAAGGCCATAGGTGGCTGCCACAGCCCTTAGGCAGACTGGCCACCCTTTATCCACCCTATCTATTGCCTCCAAAATGTTGTGTTAGGACTCCTAGCAAAACTCCTTAGCACTCATGCACAAACAAATAGAATTTTTTCATAGGGTCAAGCAGTCCCAAAGCTGGAGAAGTGAGTAACTTTTGCTTAAGTTTCTGAAAGCAAATGTAAACTCTGGTGTTCTGACTAGGGGCTCTTATTTCCTGTAAGGATTTTATATAGTGGCTTGGCTATAAGTCCAAAATTTGGCATTCAAAGTCTACAATGACCAGACAAGTTGAGAAAACCTGAGCTCCTTTTTGTTCTTAGGCTCTGACACTCAACATAAGATTTCTATTCTACCAGGCAACAGGGCCCATTGTCCCCCTGACAGCTCAAAACCAAGGTATTTAACATGGGATTGTGCCACCTGAGTCTCCTTTTCTGTTACTTTACATTCCTCATCATCTAGCATCTTTATTATTATTACAGTGTTTTCATTTGAGGCTTCCTGAGATTTACTGGCAATGACTATATGACCTACATTTTGGAGGACAGTTCTAATTGCAAGATGGCATTGTATTCAACAGATCAGTTATCAGACTAATTTTAGTATTGTGGCTATACAGTTTTGCACAGAGAAATCACTCTCTTCTTAGCCATAGGTTCAGAGCCAAATTGTTCCCACTTATTCAAAATACAGTCTGAGGACTGTTCCTTTTACTTCAAACCTCTGTTTGTTACCCATGTTTATGAACTTCCTCTTGTTTTCTCCAAGAGACCACAATATGCCTGTAACAAAATTATAACCAATTTATTAGCCAGGGCAAGTTGCGGTCTCCTGTACTAGGGTACTGCTCCCCTGGCACCCTAGACATCTCCTGAACCAACAAACTAAGAATGGCTAAGCTGCTTACAGCTTTAGCAGGAGATTTAAACCCACATCCACAATAACTATTCAGTTAAATCTTAAAGGTACTCACCAGAGTCAAGGAGGAAGTCTTGCTGTTTCCCTTCCTTCTTGATCTGCAGCTCTCTGGACCACTGACACCCAGGGACTAGAGGGACCCAGTCCCAGCTCTCAGGACAAGAAGCTCTGATGGTGCACCTGGGCAGAAATCTTCTCAGAGACTGTAGGGTCCCATACAGGATTCCAATTTGAAGGACACTCATGTGAGTTTCCTGGGTTCTTTTTTCCTTGCCTGGCACAGAGAATTGGAGTCCAAACCAAAGTTTAGTCATGCAAGGGAAAGTTTATTAAGCTAGGGGAGTTCTGGAGACAGACAAAGTCTCAAGTCAGCCTCCCCAAAGAGCAAAATTATTAACATTATATTGGCTTATGTAAGCATGGAGTTCAAGGGGTTGGGTTTCAAGATTGACAGGTAGGGAAATGTGGCACCTTGCACATGCTCTATTGCACTGTATATTTTAGCAAGCTTGGTCACACATAACATGTACAGAAAGTGGTGTCTAACTCCTACCCAGAGGTGTAGATTTCACTGTTATAGTGAACTAAAATGCAGCTAAGTTCATTCTACTGCCCTACTGAGTCTGAACTAAAACCTGGGAAACTCCAGTTTGTGGGTATCTAGATTTTGTGGTTAGCTTCTAACTGCAGCTGCTAACTGATTCCTATTCTGATTGGTTGGCTAATATTAGCTTAACAGGGCCTAACAGAGGAAGAGTAAAGTTGGATGGAGGTAGTGCTTACAAATAGTCCTTACAAATTATTTTTTTTAAAAAAGAGGTTATTTCAGGAAAAACAATGCTCATAATTGTGTTTTTTATTTATATTAATCTCATGGATGAGGCAGATTTATACCTTTATTGGTTCTTACCCAGAAATTTCTGCTTATCTCATGGGATGAATATTAGACCTAGAATCCAAATCCTGTTCATATGTAACTAATTGCCTCAGACCTCCTCTTGATAATTAGTAATGACTGTTCAGTTTTTTAAAAGAATGAAACACGCTTAAGTGTGAAAGGACATTTATAGCTATAAAAGGTTAAGTTATTACCAGATTATCTGTAATGACACCAGGGTTGAAAGTAGTTGGTATCTATCCCTATGTTGAAAAATCAGGATAAACATTGCTTTAACTAACACAAGATGGAAATTTCATGTTAAAAGTAATTGAAGGGAGAACTCAGTGACCTACACAATTGTTTCTTGAAGACTATCCCACTTTAAATGTGAATAGAGTTGTAAATACCATAGAATTTATGCTTGTGAATCCTTCTTGATTCACAGTTATTTTTAATATAAAAGATGCTATGAAAATGGTTGGCATCATTACTATAGCTTGGCATGGACCCCCAACTCCTAACACATCCTCTATCCAAATTCCAGAGGGATGCTCTAGAGGCATGTCTGCACCAGAGTCCCTAGCCCCAACACTAGTATATTTTTCAAGGGAACACATGTCACCCAAAACATCTGAATCAGTTTCTCTTTCCAAGTATTGAAAACTGAGACATTGAGATTAGTTGTCACTGGTGGCTGAATCACATTCACTCTAGACAAAGTTTCTAAAAACCACTGCTGCTGAAGTCCCTGGACCAGCCCTGTGTCCTTTCCTTCTTGACACTTGATTCTCAGCTGCTCCTTGGAATTCAAGATACATCCAAGTACACTTATGATGAATTTTCATGTTTTTAAAGTTGATCCTTTCCATGTATGTTCTTGAGAGCTTATGGAGCATTGAGTCATTGTGCTATGGGACTAGTTGCCTCTCATCTCTGGGCATCATTTCCTCCACTAGTGTTGACAGAGATTACCATTACCAGTTTGAGCTTTGGTTGGGATTCATTCTGCTTCATTCATCCCCAAATTCCATGGCCTCACAACGGAATTGTTCAACAGGCCTATGAGATAGCTGACCTTTCTGATCCTAACCACTAAGCTGCTTCAGACATAGTAGCCACCTTTCAACTATTTGCATTGGCCCTCTGGGGACATAGGGGTTTCTGATACTTTGGAAGCAAGTTAATTGTGTGAGATTTGGTCAATTTGCACTTTCCATGTTATCTTTTCTTTTTGCCTGCTGCTACACCCTACACTGTAAAATTTCTCTTTACAATTTATTGTCTTTGGGCAAGATATATTTGTGGGTTCCATCATGCATTACCCTTACCCCCATGTTGCTTTTGGAAGAAATCAGACCTAGATGGCTAGGAGTTCACCAGCACCTGAAAGCCCATCATATTCCGCTAGAAAGTCTCTCTCCCCAATGAGGGCTACCTTTATTGTTCATCTAATGGGCAGGGTGCCCAGGTCTTCACTTATTCTCTTTTCAATCTGCAGTTTATATGAAATGCTCTGGTGTTTCCAGGGCCTTGTTTTTATTCTGAGAGAACCCAGGTGTGTAAATAAAGGACTTGCAAGTCCACTCTCCACATTGTCCAGGATAAGATTTTTTAAGTTCCTTAAAAACACAAAAGCTGAGAGTACCTTCTTTGTTCAGATTATAATTTAGTATCTTCCCATAAATTAACACCTTCCACTAACAAGCAGCAAAGGCCACTGGATCAATAGAATGAAAGATCACAAGGAAATATAGGGTGAAATGGCAGTAAGGTATCTCATTTGATATTCATAATTTTATCCTACTCCAGTTATAACTGAAACACACAAAACTACTATAGAAATTAGACCAAGGAACAGGCTTTCAGGAAAAATATTTGGTTGTGTTAGGTAGGGGAAAAAGCAATAGGCTCACCTCAACATTCCAGAAGGGGTGCAAACTGATTAATCAAGGGTCCTGGCACCATGTGCCATGGGATTGAACAGAGTGCCAACAGAGAAGAGATGAAACAAGAGGGTAATAAAGTTGGGCATGTGCTTCTATGATATTGCAGATATTGAAAATTGTAAGCTGTGCTTTATTAAATAATTTTAAGCAACTGTCCAGTTTTGTGCACCATCTCTTTCTGCTGGACTAATGCACCCATTGGCTTCACCTTGGGTCTCCAGGAAGAAGCAATCTCCAGAAGGTTGTACAGCCTTGTGTACCTGTATTGAGGATGGTCCTCTCTTCTAGCTAGTGTTATGATCATGGCAAGTCATTTTCTCTGAGTGCCAAGCATTTCACTGTGAATGTGGTACACTTTCTGAATCTACAGAAATTCTAGAACTGATGGATGGATGGAGATGGATGTGGGAGCTGAAAAGGACAGTCGTGTTATGGAAAAATGTGGCTCTGGGTTAGGCAGTTGTATAAATAGGTCTATGGTATCTCTAAAGAAAATGAGGGATGAGGATGATGTCACAGGTGTCCCATTGTGTTGCTTCCAGAACATCAACTGGGATTGGTTGGGCAGATGATAGTTTGTGGTAGATTCCAGGGCCCAGGGCCTGATGCTGGAATGAGTCTGATAATGGGCAGAGTAGCCTAGAGATGAAGAGGAGGTTCCTGGGATCCTGCTCCTTCTGTTGTTCACTACTTTCATCAAGGTTTAGTCTACTGAGAACTCTTCTATGCTCAGCTTCCAGTATCTCATGCATAAACTCCTGTCTAAGGCTTCCTGCACACACTGGCCTTATCCATCCTTCTCAACCTTCCTCCAACTCACCTTGTTTTCCTGCCTTCATGTCCAGGTCCAACTATGGCTGCTTGCACAATTGTGATGTCTTGGTAATCCGAGTGGAATTGCCTGCCTTGAAGAGCTAAACCTCTACAGAGATCAAAGATTCATCATGACAATATTTCACTGCAGTATCCTATGTCAAGGATAAACACCCTTGAGTAGAAGAAAGTCTCCAGTGGCCTTTCCTCTGCTTCGGAAAGAAAATTTCTACTTCTCATTGAATAGCAAGAAACAAAGGCCAAAGGCATTGAACTAAAAACAGGGAATGAAATGATCAAGGACCATTGCCCTGCAGAGGAAAAACTGAAAAAATAGAATGAAATTCTCCTGAGATGTACATCTTCCCCTCTTCTGTGATGAATTTCAACTTTGTCCAAGGGAATAATCCAAGATGTTGAATAAAATATCATCTTCAGAATGGAGCTGATATAATTACACCTCTGAACATAGAAGCCCATTTTCTTTTACAAGGAAAAGTAGCCTTCTTCTTCATCTGGTTACTACATGCATAGTCCTTTACCACAGGCACCAAGCATGGGCTCCACAACTAGAGGCTACCTACTCCCACTAAATCATTTATAGTTAGAGAGGAGGAGAAGCCACTGCCTGGCTTCAATCCTTCAAATGATAGACTGACACTCTTGTTAGGGGCTAATGCAGCTGATGAGTTTAATTTAAGTTACTGCTCATTTACCATCCTGAAAATCTTAGGGCCCTAGGAATTATGCTAAATCCACTCTGCTTGTGCTTTGTAAATGGACAAAAAAAACCCTGGATGAAAGAGAATCTGTTTACAACACAGTTCAGTGAATATTTTGAGCCCTCTGTTGAGATCTCCTGCTCAGAAATGATTCATTTCAAAATATTATTGCTCATAGACAACTATGAAAGTCCTAGATGGCATATTCTTCCAAATATAAGGCTGCTTTATATATATTGAAAATCTGTTGTTTGGTGTACCTACCTTCATCAATTACATTAGTTAGATCTTCTGTATAACTTGGTGCAGCTTCTACATTAGCATTTTTTGCTTCTTCTTACACTTTTATGTTGTGGAAACAGCTTTTTTCCTTAAACCTCATGAACCAACCTCTGTTAGTTTCATATTTTTCTTCTACAGCTTCCTCACCTCTCTAAGCCTTCACTGAATTGAAGAGAGGCCTTTGCTCTGGACCAGGTTTGGCTTAGGGGAGTGTTGTGACTGGTTTGGTCTTCTGTATAAATCCCTAAATCTTTCAACATAGCAGTAATAAAGCTGTTTCACTTTCTTATCTATTGAATGTTCACTGGAGTAGCACTTTTTATTTCTTTGAGGAAATTTCCTATGCATTCACAACTTAGCTGTTTGGCACAAGTGGCCTAGCTCTTGGCTTATCTCTGCTTTCATCATGCCTTCCTCACTAAGCTTAACCTTTCTAGCTTTTTTTCAGGTACCAGAGCCAGGGATTAAACCCCAGACCTTGTATGTGGGAAGGCAGCACTAAACCACTGAGCTAAAATGGCTCACCTGAGTTGGCTTTTCAGTTTGTTTGCTGGTTGTATTTTTTTTAGGAGGCACTGGGACCAAACCCAGGACCTCCAAGTGGAAGCAGCTGCTCAGCCACTTGAGCCACATCCATGTCCAATTTTTCTAGCTTTTGATTTAAAGAAACAAATGACTCTTCCTTTCACTTGAACACTTAGCAGCCAAAATAAGATTATTGTTTGACCTAATTTCAATATTGTTGTATTTCCAGGAAAAGAGAGAGAGGGGGGGGGGAAGACCAGTTGATGGAGTAGTCAGAACACACACACTTTCAATTAAGTTCACTATCTTACATTGGCACAGTTTGTGGAGCCCCATTATAACTACAATTGTAACATCAAAGAAAACAGTTCACCTTAACAAATATAATAATAATGAAAATGTTTGAAATATTGCAAGAATTATCAAAATGTGACACAGAGATCTGAAGCAAGCATATGCTGTTGGAAAACTGGCACCAAAGACTTGTTTGAAGAAGGGTTGTTGCATAACTTCAATTTTTTAAAAACACAAAGTGCAATAAAAAGAATTATGCTTTTATAGTCTCTATAATTTGCCTTTCCTGAATATCATATTGTTGGAACCATCAGTTTTTTGCCTTTTCAGATTAGCTTCTTTCACTTTGCAATATGCATTTAAGATTTTTCATATATTTGCATGACTTACTAGCTCATTCCTTTACATCACTGAATAGTATTCCAATGAATCAATGTACCACAGTTTGGTTATCTTTTTCCATATTGAATGATACCATGATACCCTTCAAGTTTTTCACCATTTTTCAAGTAAAGTTTCTCTAAATAATTGAGTGCTGTTTTTTTGTGTGAACAAGATTTAAAATTGGTTGGCTAAATATTTAGGAGTGTGGCTACAGGATTGTATGTGGTTACCATATTTAGCTTTGAAAGAAATGCAACTATCCTCCAAAGTGGCTGTACCTTCTTGTTTCCCTACCAGCATTGAATGAGAGTTCTTGTTGTTCTGCATCAGTAGTATTTTCTGTTTTTTGGATTTTAGTCATTTGAATAGGTATGTAGTAGTACCTCATTTGGGTTTAATTTAATTTTCCACACTGAAAAGTGATATTGAGCATGTTTGTGTGTACTTATTATCCACTTGTATATTTTCTTTTGAGTTGGTCCTATTGAAATTTTTACACTTTTTGAAAATTTTATTGTAGTATTATATGAACAAAAAGTCTGTTTTAATCATTTTAAGTGTGCAATTCAATTATATTAACTACCAGTGCAATGTTGTGCTCTCACCACTAGCTTTTAAATGAGCTGATTTCTTCTTGTATATTTTTATGATTATTTTTTGCATATTTAGAAACAAGGCCTTTTTCAGATATGTATTTTGAAAATATTTTATCCAAGCATGTGGTTTGCCTTTTCATTTTATTAATGTATCTTTTCAGTGAATAAAATTTTAATATTAATAAAATCCACCTTATCAATTTCTTTCATGAATTGTGAGGTATTTGTGTTGTATAAGAGGTTATCACCAAACCAAAAGTCACATCAATTTTTCCTATATTTTCCTCAAGAATTTTTAGTTTTGAAATTTACATTTGTCTTAAATTATTTTGAATGTAGTGTTTTTGTAGGAAGTTAAGTTTGTGTCTGTGTTCATTTTTTAAATAAATGTCCAAATGTTCCATCACCATTTTTTGAAAAGACATCCTTCTTGAATTAATTTACCTTTGTTCCTTTGATGAAGACCTAGATGACTATATATGCATAGGTCTATTTTTGAGCTTTCTCTTCTGTTGCATTTATTTTTGTGTCTCTACATTCACTCTCATCATGCTGTCCTTATTAATGTAGGTTTACTACAAGTCTTAAATCAAGAAGTGTGAGTTCTTCAACTTTGTCCTTCAACAGGGTTTTGTAGGCTCTTCTATATTTAGAAATAGATTTTTCTTTTCTACAAAATTGCTTGCTGAGATTTATATTGGAATGGGATTGAATCTATAGACCAAGTTGATAAGAACTGACATCTTAACAATTTTGATTCTCTCCATCATGAACAAACAATAATTTTTCATTTATTTAGATTTTCTTTGGTTTCTTTAAACAATATTTTATAGTTTCCAACATATATATTGCACCTACACATTTCTTATTTTGTTGCTCTTTTAAATAATAGCAATTATTTATTTTTAATTCAGATAATGATTTTTCATTCTTGGCATACAGGAAAGCAACTGACTTTTTATATAGAGCTTGTACTTTATTTCTTTTTATCACAATCCATTCCATTCAAGGCATGAGATAGTTGCTTCCATTCCTGTTTGAATTTCCTAAAAGTATGGCATAAATAATCTAAACCCTGAAATTCAGTGATCCAGAGAGAGGGTGGGGAGAAGAAGAAAAGCCACCAATAAATAGTGATCACAAAGGAAACTATGCTGTGCCTGATTGGTTGAGAATGGACATCTGAACCTGCCTTTTCTGACCAACTGCCTCCATAGATACTAGATGAAATGCCTCAGTGCCCATCTTCAGGAAAGCTGGCTTTGCATCCATGGTGAGTAGAAGTTCTTTCTTCCTCAACCACCAATCCCCAAGGGTGTACTCATGGCTTTGGGATAACTCAGAGGTCATGGGGTGTCAACAGTGAGTAAAAAGTTTACTGTTTGTGAACCTGATACTGAAAGGGGAATTTTGCTTTATTAGACATTTTTATTTTAAATAGAAAACACAGAACTTTTCATTTTCTGAAATGATTGCATGCATTTAATTCTTAACATTCTCATACAACATGTTCCAAAAGTATTCATTTATTGTATGTTTTATGGCTGGAAGTCATTGCATGCTGTAGTATTTGTTGCATATATTAGGGTTGTTTCTGGAGGAATCCTGATATAGATTCAGAGAATAAGGAGACACATATACAATTGTGAAATGCATGTCCAAAATATTGGCACCTGCTTGGTACATGAAATGGGGTCATGATGAGGGTCTGACTAAGACATTTTGCAGCATGAGGTAAAAGGGAAAATATGCATCACTATATATATGCTTTTAATAATTTTTAAATGGTTTATTTTTCCTAACAGCACTAAAGTATTTGAAAATTTGAAAGATATACATATTAAATCTCACAATAATTTAAGTTTAAATACATTATTTATATCCAAAACAAATCATACTGTAATTTTTAGTTTTAATGTTAGCAAGCTCATCAATGTTTTAAAATTTTATTAACTAAACTTGCTTTCATTTTCTAAAAGATTATTTATTTATTTATTTATTTATTTATTCCCACTCCCTTGTTGTTTGTGCTTACTGTGACTGTTTCTTGTGAGCTCATCCTACTTTTTAAGGAGGCACTAGAAAATGAACCTTGGTGCCCCATGTTAGAGGGAGATGCCTAATCACTTGACCCACCTCTGCTTCCTGTTTGTTGTGTCTCTCATTATGTTTTTCCTCCTTGTTTCTCTTGTGACAACTTTTAGCATCAGTTCACACCAGCCCATGCCTTCAGCTTGCTGTCTTTCTCATATTCTTTAGTAGGCACTGGAAACTGAAACTGGGACTTTCCTTTTGGTAGGTGGGAGCTCAATTACTTGAGCCACATCTGCTTCCCTGTTTTCATATTAAAGAATTGCTATAGTTGACAAATTATGACCATGTAACAAAACTTCAATATTTTAAAATTAACTACTGTTTACTGAAACATCTTTTGCAGGTCCCAACTATTACTGGTATTGTTTAAAAAATATACACACTTGGAGGCCAGGTGTAGCCCAGTGAATAGGGCACTGGTTCACCACATGGGAGGCCCCAGGTTTGGTTCCTGGGGCCTCTCCATGTGGGCAGACCACTTTGAGAGGGCAAGCCACCATGGGCAGGGCAGAGCCACTGTGGGCAGGGCAAAAAGCCACCAGAAAGCTGCCACAGGCAGGGCAAGTTGCGCACGAACAGAGCAGAGCCACCCATTAGCAGAGCAGAGCCACCCATGAGCAGAGCAGAGCTGCCCACAAATGGGGCAAGCCACCTGTGCAGTTAGCTGACTCGGTGCATCGCTGCAATGGGGGGAGACAAAGCAGACATGGAAGATCGCAAAAATGAACACAGCAAGAACAAGTAGAAAGTGGGGGATATGTAACAAAAATAAATAAATAAATAAATAAAATATATACACCATTTACAAATTTGGATAAGATTGTATTGAACAAAATTTTTTAAAAAAATTTACAATGGTGATTTTTGTAAAAATCTAGTGATATTGTATCTGTTTAAAACCATCTGATTTCAAATTTATTCAGGATATAAATAATTGAAAAAGAAGCAAAATTATCTCCATTCATAGATGTCATGATCTTATATATTAATAATCCCAATGAATTCACAGAAAACATCAGCAGTAATAATTTTTCAAAGGTACATGATACAACATCAATGGACACAATTCAATTTTATTTTGATAAACTATCAATGAACAGTCTGAAAATGAAATTATGAAAATAATTCAATTTAGAATAGCATGAAAATAATTATATATTTAGGACTAAATTTAGACAAGGAAGCACAAGATGTATATAGTGAAAGCTACAAAATATTGCTGAAAGTAATTCAAGAAGACTTAAATAAATAGAAAGACATCCTGTCCAAAGACTTCATAATGTTAAGAAGCAACACTACTGGTCTACACGTTTAGTGAATCCCTATCAAAAATCCCAATGAGGGGCCACTGTAGCCCAGTTGGTAGGGTGCTGGTTTACCACATAGGAGGCCCCAGGTTCAGTTCCTGGGGCCTCCTCAAGTGGGCAGACCACCTTTAGAAGGCAAGCTGCCATGGGCAGGGCAAAGCCACCATGGGCAAGGCAAAAGTCGCCGTGGGCAGGGCAAAACTGCTGCAGGCAGGGCAAAAGCCACCACAGGCAGGGCAAGCCCCATGAGCAGGCAGGCTGTCCTGTGGTGAGCTGACTCGGTGGGTCGCTGCACGGGGGTGGGACAAGCAGACACAGAAGAATGCAAGAATGAACACAGCAAGAACAAGCAGAAAGGGGGGATATGTAATAGATAAAAAATAAATCTTAAAACAATCCCAATGACCCTTTTGAAAAAAATTAAAAAATGATCTTAAATGGTATATGGAAATGTAAGGGACAGCAAATAGCCAATACAATCTTGAAACAGAAGAACAAAGCTGAGAACCAACATTTCACTATTTCATAGTGTTTCACAAAGCAACACTAATCAAAAAAAGATGTTACTGGCACAAGGATAGGCATAGAATACAGACCAATAGGTTAGAATTGAGAGCCTGTGCATGTACATTCAATTGATTTTTGACAAGGTGGAAGGCCATTTGATGGAGAATGAATAATATCTTCCATAAATGGTGCCACTACAAACAGATATTCTCAGGCAAAATAAACTAATTGGACCCCTACCCCACATCATATACAAAAATTAACTTATAATGGAACAAAGGCCTTAATGTAGGAGCTAAAATTGTAAAGCTCTTAGGAAAGCCACAGGGGTTAAATCTTTATGATTTTGGATTTGGAAATCGATTCTTAGATATGATACAGATGCAAAATTTTTAATTAAATAAACTCAGCTTCATCAAAACTAAACCTTTTTTAAATAAAGAAAAAACACTATCAAGAAAAGATAAGCAATATACTGAATGGGACAAAATATTTGCAAATCATATACCTGCTAAGGGGCTAATATCCAGAATATTTATAAAAAAAACACTTTTATCACAACAGTAAAAAGATAAACATTCCCATTAAAAAATGGTCAAATGACCAGCATAGACATTACTCCAAAAACAATAGAAAATGACTAACAAGCACATGTGAAGGTGTTCAATTTCACTAGTCTTTAGAGAGATGTAAATAAAAATCACAGTGAGGGATTTTTACCAAATCAAAAATTAAAATAAACATAGAATTATACATCACAAAGAGTTAGAACTTTTGTTATCTATAGAGTATTTATATATATTTTTTCCAGTTGTAACAAAGGTGTCACACTGATGCACAATATTAATAGGGAAATCTGTGTGCTGGAGACATATGTGGGAAATCTGTGCTTTCTGTATGATTTTTCTATAAACCTAAAAATTCTCTGATAAAAAGATGAGAAAAATTAACAATTAAATGTGGTTGCTTTTTGCTGTTTTTTCTTTAAACAATTAACAGCAAAGGGGCAAGATAGCACAAAAGACAATAAAAAGAAATTAAACATTTGTCATTATTTATAAATGATAGGGCTGTCTCAATATAAAATTTTAAAAACTATAAAAATATTGTGAGTTTATTATACAAATAAAATACAAAAATCAATTCCTTTTCTATATATCACCTCCAAATAGATCTTTCCACAGGGGTTACGTGAAAGCAGAGGACACTTAAAAGGAAAGATTGGGATACTGGTGGGCTAGACAAAGGAGGAAAGAATATTATTTTTAACTGGATGGAATATATCACAGTGGGCTCACTTAGCAGATATTTTGGGTTGTATATTAGCAGAAGCAGTCTGAATGTTACTAATTCTTTGCTAGATTAGTTAGCCAAAACATGATTCAATGATCACCCATAGAAATGGTTTATTAGATCTATTAGAGAGGACTCTGCTAACCTTTCCTAACAGTGTACATTGTGGAGAACAAGTCAACCCATCACTGAAACATTGAAAAATTCATTAATAAGGGAAGAATGGGGCCTTGGGACCAATAATTGTTGTATGACCATGATAATGTCATATGACTACTAGATATACACATGGAGATGTCAGGTAATAAAGCCTTCTTTCATATCCAAATGAGGTAGTTAAGAGCTAAGAGTTACTGTGTACATACACTGGTGCCATGCACCCATATAACTTTTTTTCCTTTCTTTTTTTTTTTTAAAGATTTATTTATTTTATTAAATATCTCCCCTTCCCCCCTGCTGCGGGGACGCGCCGAGACTGGGTCACTGCGCAGGCGCGGCTTTCCTCGCTTGTGGGCGGCTTCTGCTTCCATCACGGGTGGCTTTTCAGTTCGTGGGTGGCTGGCTGCGCTCAATTGGCGGGCGACCTGCCCTGCCCGTGGCGGCTTTTGCCTGTCCATGGCAGCTTTTTTGCCCTGCCCACGGCGGCTCTGGCCCGCCCACGGCGGCTTGCCATTCTCAAGGCGGTCTGCCCGC
>PVKH010007888.1:0-19868 GCA_004027955.1 Chaetophractus vellerosus | reverse complement strand
GCCTACCACTTGGGAAGTCCCTGGTTCAGTTCCCAGTGCCTCCTAAAGAAGACAGTGAGCTGGTGCAACAAGAGACACAAAAAGAAAAACATAATGAGATACACAAAAAATCAGGGAATGGAGGTGGTCCTGGGTTTGGTTCCCAGTGCCTCCTAAAAGAAACAAGGAAGCTGAACAGACACAGCAAGTGCAAACAATGAGGGGGTGGGGCGAAATAAAGAAATAAAACTTTAAAAAAAAGTAAAGGGCATATAGGTGAGAGTTAATACAATGGGAATTGATGAGTTTCTCTAGAAAGAATGTGTAAGAAGAAAAGTGTAACAAAAGAAAAGGGTCAGTGCTATATCCCTAGTGAATGTGAATATAGGCCAGGAGGGAAGAGTCAGAATAAGTCAGAAATGTAGGAAGATATATCAGTCTGTGCTAAAGCAGAGAAGCAGAACCTCTAGGATTTATACATGTATAAGAAAGGATTTATTGACCACATAACAAAACTTGACAAGAATAGTCCATTCAAGATTTCTTTAATCCTAACTATAATAATTTGAGCAGTTTTATCAAAGAAATAGCAGATCGCTCAAAATGTGGGGACCTGTAAAAGACTGAGTTAAAAATTACTTGATTTTTTTTAACAAATCAATTTTATTGATACATATTAATAAACATACAATTCATCCAAAGCTTACAATCAATGGTGTTTGCTATAAACACATAGTTGTACATTCATCACTTCAATCATTATTAGAGCATTTTCATGGTTTCAATAATGAAAAAAACAGACATAGGAACAAGAAAATTCCTCACCTCTTAATCTTTCTATACTTCCCCCACTGTACATAGCTGCTGTTTCTGGCTATTCTATCCAAAGTGTATAATCAATGGCTTAAGGGTGAAAAGGCAGCCGATTCAATGGGAGAAAATATTTGGCAATCACATATCTGACAAGGGTTTAATATCCGTGATATATAAGGAGATCGTGCAACTCAACAATAAAAAGACAAAGTATCCAATTAAAAAATGGGCAAAAGACTTGAAAGGACAACTGTCCAAAGAAGAAATACAAATGGTGAAGAAACACGTGAAAAAATGTTCAACATCACTAACGATTAGGGAAATATAAATCAAAACTACATTGAGATCCCATTTCACACCTATTAGCCTGGCCACTATTCAAAAGTGGGAAAACTGTAAATGTTGGAGAGGATGTGGAGAGATAGGAACTCTTATTCACTGTTGGTGGGAATGTAGAATGGTACAGTCACTGTGGGGGACTGTTTGGCAGTTCCTAAGGAAGTTGAAAATTACTTGATTTTAAAACTGTTCACAGACTTTCACTTCCAACACTGGCAGACTGGGTTATTCAGACTATGCTTTTCTGTTAAAAGTCTTTGGAGACATAACCAGATAGTGAGGGATTATGATGCAAAGACCTAAGAGATGAAGGAAAGCCAGAGTAGTAAATCCAGCATTTGGGGCTGCTTTTCTTAGAGCATCTGCCAATACTGGAGAACTTATATGAGTGGCTAATAAACTTAGCTTCATTTTTGATAGCTTTTCAGGGCTAAGAAACACAAATTGAAGTCTGTGGTCCACCAAGGTAGTACCCTGGTAAACATTCCGTGCTTTTGGTTGGTGCTCTAAAGAACTTCCTTCTAGGAGTAAAAGTAAATTGGAAATGGACTAACCCTAACAAGACTGAAGCCCAGCTTTGAATCACTGCTCTTTTTGGAAATTGGTTTGATGTGATCATGTATTGCAGTGCCCTCAATCACATGACAGAATCAAATGTAAATCTTCTGTCAAAAAAAGGTAATGTTTCTAGGTTTCAAATTAATTCTACATATTTTTTATGTAGACCATCTGGGGCTTGATAAAAAAATAATCAGGTGCATGAGGAGAAAAGATGATATAAATGAAGACCAAGAATAAACATCGATGTGAGAAACAGCAAAAATTGTTCCCGATAATGCTGTTATTAGAATCAGATTTATAAATAACCATATTTAATATGTTCGAGGAGATCATAGGTAATATCAAGAATTTCAATAGAAAATGGAATATATACAAAAGAACCAAATGGTAATTTTAGAATTAAAAAACACAATAAGCTAAATTAATCCAGTATATGGGTTTAACTGATTAGACACAACAGAAAGATTACTGAATTAGAAAATGAGTCAGTAGAATATATACCAAATGAAGAAAGGAGAGTTAAATGGATGGGGGAAATGAAAATAGCGTAAATATGCATGAAATTGGAGTCCTAGAAGAGAATAGAGCAGAAAAAAATATTTGGATATTGTGTAGTTTGAAACTATGCACCACCAGAAATCATGTTCTTAAAACTAGTCCATTCCTGTGCATATGCACTTATTGTGGGTGGGACCTTTTGATTAGGTTACTTCAGTTAAGATCCTTTTGATTAGGTTACATCAATCAAGGCATGGCCCAGGGTGGATATTAATCCTCTTACTGGAGTACTGTATAAGTGGATGAATACAGAGAAAGAAGAGAGAGAAAACCATTAAGCCAGAAGCCAAAAGCAACAAAACCAAGAAGAGAAGGCAAAGACCAGCAGGTGCCACCATGTGCCTTGCCCTGTGAGAGGATTCCAGGATCACTGGCAGCCAGTCTTCGGGGAGAAAGTGTTGTCTGATGATGCCTTGATTTGGACATTTTCATGGCCTTGGAACCATAAGCTTGTAAGTTAATAAATCCCAATGGTAAAAGCCAACCCATTTCTGGTATATTGCATTTCAGCAGCCTATCTGACTAAGACAGAGATGTAGTAGCAGGGAATTTTTCAAATCTGATGTACGATATCAAGTCAAAGACTCAAGACTCTCTTCAAGCTCTATATAGAAGAAAGTCATACTTAAATATATTGTGAGAATGTAAATTGATACTACAGTTTAGAAACCTGTTTGGATTTTTCGACTGAAGTTTAACATTTGAATACCCTATGACACAGTAATTGCAATTTGAGGTATAAACCCAGTGGAAATGTGTACATATGTGCCCCAAGAAATATGAGCAAGAATGTATTTAGAATCACTATTTATAGTAGCCTCAAATTGGATAGAGCCAAATGTTTATCAAGTGTAAAATAAATGAATAAATTGTGGTATATTCAAGCATGTCTTTGAGCAATGCAAATGGACTACAACTACACAGTACCACATCGATTATTCTCATAAAAAATATTGATCCAAAGAACCAGAAACAAAATAATACATACTATATGATTCTGGTTACATATAATTTGAAAACAAGTTTAAAGTCAAGATAATGACTAACTTTAGGTAGGCAGGAGGGAGTTTTATGCTTTATTATGTTTTTTTAATCTGTAAACTTATTTGGTTTTCTCTGTTATATTTTCTAATAAAAAATTGCACGTGTCATATAGATTTAGAACAATATTGGGGAGTCTGCTTATGATTTGTCACTTAAAGATCTGATGGATTAAAAAGAACAGAAGGTATCATTTGTGCATTTTTGTTTGTTTGAAAACCTCTCCACCTTTTGAGTTGATGACTCGAAACCTCCTGTCTATAACTAACCTTATTTGTCTGTCTAACATACAATATTGTTTACTTTATGATGTTGCTCCACTGATGCTGTCTTTGCCCATCTGCTTTGCTTTCTTGGGACTTGCCCCTTGTGAAACACAGCTTTTAAGACTGCCATTCATACACACTGAAACATGATTAAATACCTCAGGTTGTCTAAGAGATCTGTCTAATAAACAGCTATTATAGCAATGCTGAAGTACTCATTTCTCATTTTTGTCTTTCCTCCATTTGGAAAAATACCAATAACATTTCACAATAGCACATCAGTTTAAAAACAAGTTATAATACAACATGAATGAATCTTGAACACATTATTCTAGACAAAAGAAGCCAGACACAAAAGACCATATATTGTTTGATTCCATTTATGTGAAATGCCCAGAATAGGCAAATCCATAGAGCAGAAAGTAGATTAGTGGTTTCCAGGGACTATGGGTAGAGGAAATAAGGAGTGACTGATAATGGGTATGGGATTTCTTTTGGGGGTGATAGCAATGCTCAGGAATTATGTAGTAGTGATGGTTACACAACTTTGTGGCTATGCCAAAACCCACTAAATTGTACATCATGAAAGGGTGACTTTTATGGTATATGAATTGTTTCTCAATAAAGCTGTTATATGAAAACAAAACAAAACAAAAAAATCCACATTTCAGTCCCACCTTAAAAGAAAAAAAATGTAATCTTGTTAGATCAACAATAGAGACAATTAGCTGGCTGGGGCACAAAGGTGGGATGAAAATGTAGTCTTCATGGTACTCTTTTGTACATATTAAGTTTTTGTACCATGTGTATGTATTATCTATGAAAAGTTTTTTCTCATTATACCAGAGTAGATCCTTATTACCAAAACACTTGAAGAAAATTCTATAGCCAGTATATTTTACATAATTAGAAAAATATGAACATAAATGAATTCGTTATTTTAAAAATTGAAATAATTTTAGAAGTGTCAAGCCATCCAGAGTTGCAGCTGAGAATTCTGCTCCTAACCTGATTCCTATTCCTTTGTAAATACCTTTTCTCTCTGGGAGCATTTAGGATTTTCTTGAAGTTCAGATATTTCGGCATGATCTTTTCTTTCCCCATAAATGTTTTTCTTTTAAATATCTTTGAAAATATTTCCTATGGTAAAATAAAATGAGCCATGGACTTACCACAAGGAATATCCTTAAGGGATCATAAATGAGTGCTGTTTGGCTAATTTTTTTTTTTTTAAGATTTCTTTTATTTATTTATTTCTCCCTGCTCCCTCGTTGTGTCTGCTCATCTTCTTTGTTCTTTAAGAGGCACCAGGAACCAAACCCAGGACCTCCGACATGGGAAGGAGGCACCTAATTGCTTACGCCACCTCCATTCCCTGCTTTGTTGTTTGTCTCATTATGTTTTTCCTCGTGTCTCTTGTGTCATCTTGTTGCATCAGCTCAACCTGCCTGCCCTTCACTCCGGCTCGCCACCCTGCTCGTCCTCTTTTAGGAGGCAATGGGAACCTCTGCTCCCTGCTCTGTTGTGTCTCTCACTATATTTTTCTTCTTGTGTCTCTTGTTGTATTATCTTCTTGTGGTGTCAGCTTGCTGCGCTAACCCGTCATGCCAGCTCGCTGTCTTCTTTAGGAAACACCGAGAACCAAACCAGGGACCACCCATGTGGTAGGTGGGAGCTCAATCGCTTGAGCCACATCTGCTTCCCTAATTGTTGTTATACTTTTGGATTGCCAACTTAGTACTTAAACGGTAGGGAAAGAGAGGAATTGCTCTGAACAATGTAGAAGTCTTTTAAAAGAGGTTGTGTATCAATCAAAGGATGGTGCAATAGAAACAGAAACTTTTCTATATTTTAAAGCAGAAAATAATTTAAGAGTGGGAACTAGATATTTACAAAATTAATGGGGGGCCTGGAGGAAAAGAAATAGGGAGCTACCTCTGGTTTTTAGCTCCAAGTTTACATAACTCTATCCACAATCCAGCTGTCAGGAAGCTCGTCCTGTTAAGTCCTGTTATTGCTTTTGCAGCTGTCCCTCCCATAACCACAACATCCACAACATCACATCCATCACACTTATACCTAGATGCAAGAACAAAGACTCTGTTCTCTGCATGTTGGAGCTCATGTCTATTGGAACTTGTTTGTCTGCTGCCACTACTGCAGGAATTTGGCTACTACTTCCCTTCTGCCTTCAGATATTGAAAGTTTATCATATTGGCAGAACCTAAATCATATCTATAATCCTAGCTCTAAGGGAGTCTGAGAAATGTAGTTTTTATTCTCACAGGCCCTATGAAACAGAAGAAGAGATGGATAAGAGTGTATGCTGTTTGTTTCCCAGCTGCCAAAACAAATACCATGCAGTGGGTTGGCTTGAACAATGGGAATTTATTGCCTCATGGTTTTGAGGTTAGGAGAAGTTCAAATCAAGGCACCATCAAAGTGATGCCTTCTCTCAGAAGACTGTGGCCTTCTGGGACTGGCTGCCAGTGATCCTTAGTCCTTGGCTTTTCTGAAAATGCACATGGCAGTCTCTGCTGTCTTCTTTCTTTTCTCAGTTCCGCTGACTAGCAGCTTCTGGCTGCTCCCTCTGGCTTTTTCTCTCTGTGACCTTCACTGTATGGTCTTTAGTAATAGGATAAAGACCATCTTGAGTGAATTGGGCCACATCTTAAATGAAGTAACCTCATCAAAAGCTTCCATTTACATACCCACAGGAATGGATTAATCCTAAGAATATATTCCCTGGGACCTCTTGGGATCTCACTCTAGTTATAGGTCTTGATACAGTGAGGGGATACAAGAGAGATTGGTAGGAAGAGAATCAGCCTCTCTTTGTTAAATAATTGTTTCAAATGAGGCCATTTAATCCTATGTCTTGAAACAAGGGAGGTAGCCTCATAAGACAGGAAGGACGGATCTTAACTCATAGACAAAGTTAGGTTCATGTGATTTTGAGGCCCAATTCCCAATTCTTAAGGTACCATTCTTTCACAATAAATTTGTCTCAAATCCTAATTGTCATTCTGTAACCTGTAGGCTCAGACTCAGTGTCTGATTACCAGCTATATCAGTCCTGTGAGTGTATGAAATAAGAATCTTTTAGTGTAGTGGTTCTCAATGGAGGCATGGCAATTTTGCTCCCTAGGGGAGTTTGGGGCATTTGGCGATGTCTGGAGACATTTTTGTTGTTATAGCTGGGGTAAGGAACTATGGGCATCTATTGGGTAGAGGTCAGGATGCTAGTAAACATCCTACAATGCACAGGACCGCCCCCCACAACAAAGAATTACCCAGCCCCAAATGTCAACAGTGCTAAAGTTGGGAAACCCTATTTTAGAGCAATCATAGAAGCTCTCTAAGTTTTTCAACAAGTTTTGGGTCAAGAACTTAAAACCCTGAACTTCCATTGTCTTTCTGTAATCTCGCAAAGGCTTTCAGAAGCAGCCACCCCTTCAGCCACTGAAGCCACAACTTCAGTTGTGGTGGTTAGAAACTGTAAGTACTCCCAGAAAATCATGTTCTTAAAGCTACTCCATTCAGTGGGTGTAAACCTATTGCAAATATATCTTTTCCTGAGGTTATATCAGTTAAGGTGTGATCCAAGTTAAGTCCTCTTCTCACTAGAGTACTTTATAAATGGGATGAATACAGAGAGAAAAAGCTATGGAAACAAGACAGTGAGAGCAATGAAACCCAGGAGAGAAGGGAGAAACCAGCAGATGCCACCATGTGCCTTGCCATGTGGCAGACAAGGCAAGGATTTCTGGCAGCCAGTCTTTGGGAAGAAAGCATTACCTTGATAATGCCTTGATTTGTACATTTCCAAAGCCTGAAAACTATAAGCTTATAAACTAATAAAACCCCATTGTTAAAAGGCAATACATTTCACAGTATCTGCTTTGAGAACCTTAGCAAAGTAAGACACCAGTCCATGTATTTACTACCACCTTAATGTTCTAACATAACAAACACTTGGTCTGGCAAAGGCACTTATTCCAGGTGACCACATGTGAAAATTTAAGTAACTTTTTAACACTGCATGTCTTGGGCTAACAATACCTGATTTTCCACTGGTAATGAGGTCATCATTGCCTTCAAATTCAAACCAGGTCAAATAATAAATCTCAAATTCCCTTAATTGAGGTATAATTTATTAAGTTTTTAATGCCTTCCCATACCAAAAATTATATCACACAAAATTTCAGTACAGGAAATAGAAACCACTCTCGCTGCCAGGAAATTTAGTGCATATAAAATCATTTGAAAGGCTGAACAAGTGAAAATCAGGGATGCAAAAAGACTTTTAGTTTTAACTATGGCTGTGATCTAGATGTCAGGAAACTATTAAACCTGTCCACAACAAGCATTCCACTATGACTTTATACCTATAAAGCTGGTGAGTAGATGCTAGAATGTGGATTCCATTCTCATAGGTAATGGAACTTGTTTTGCTGCTGGCACTGCTATATGAAGATGGCCTCTGCCTCTCACTGTTTAAATCTCATGACACACATAAATGAAGTACATGATTGTTTTAAAGTTTTTACAAATTTATTTCTTTTTATGTTGTTAGTTTTATTTAAATATTTAATGATTCTGGGTTGTATGCATATATTTATACACACAAACATATATATACACATAGATTGTATAGTATTCATAACCAGAATTTATACACCTTGCCCAAAGAAGCCCTGTTCACCTGGTAGATAAATATTAGTTCTGACTGTGGAGGTACTGGCTCTGTTGGCTATATGCATGTTTGTAGGAGTAGAGGGGAAGTTGGTGGAATACAGAGGGTGTACCTGAGTGGGATTTCCTTTACAGTTTATGGGTAGTTTATATTCTGGATATGAGATCTTCCTATGTCTTGTGGCAGCTGAAAGTCAACAGGATGACCGTCAGTCTCTTATAAACCTGGAGTCCTCTGTAGTCAAACCTCCCATTTAATATAACTGGACTTAAAGTTTTATTCTGAGGATAAGTAAAACTGTTTTATTTCTTATATACAATGTAAGAAATGGTATAAAAAGAGAAAAAGAAAGCAAAACATAAATGAGTGTGAGTGATTTTTGGTAATGAGTTTGAGAAATGTTTTCGGCATCTCTGAAAACAGCAGTGCTATGTGGCTTTGTTCTTTCTAATTAATTACCCTGCCTATTGGCCAAGGCTTAGCTCTTCTTGTCTGCCTCATTATCTCTCATCTGAGGGTTAAGCAGAAGCTTTAGTGCAAAAACTCACTTTAAAATGATGTTTTAGCTTCCTTGGCTGCTCAAGCAAATACAATGGGTTGGGTTAAACAATGGGAGTTTTATTGGCTCACGGTTTTGAGTCTAAGAGAAGTCCAAATTAAGGCATCATCAAGGCAATACTTTCTTCCCGAAGACTGGCATTCTGAGGATGGCTACTGGTGATCTTTGGTCCTGGGCTTCTCTGTCACATGGCAATGCACATGGCGGCCTCTCCTGACCTCTCCCTACTCTTCTGGGTTCTGTTGATGCTCAGCTTCTTGCTTACTGTGGTTTTTCTTATCTGTCTGAATTTCATTCTGCTTATAAAGGACTCCAGTAATAGGATTTAGATCCATCCTGAATGAAGTGGGCCACAAGTTAACTAAAGTCACCTTGCCAAAAAGTACTACCTACAATAGGTTTACACCCACAGGAATGGGCTAAGATTAAGAACATTTTTTTTCTGGGGTAGATAGCTCCAACCCATTACAGATAACTTTTCTTTTTCACCTGGATGAGGTTATTAATTTCTCAGTCTCTTGACTTTTATATGTATATAACCTTTTTATTTTTTTAAAAAGATACTTACATTACATAAATGTTACATAAAAAATATAGGTGATTCCTATATGCCGCTCTCCCTACCACTTCCATACTTTCCCACATTAACAACATCCTTCATTCTTCATTAGTGTGGTACATTTGTTACAATTGATGAACACATTTTGGAGCATTGCCACTAAGTATGGATGACAGTTTACATTGTAGTTTACACTCTCTCCCGCACAATTTTGTAAATTATGACAGGATATACAATGGCCTGTATCTGACCATGGCCTGTATCTGTCTTTGCAATGTCATTCAGGATGAGTCCCAAGTCCTGAAAATGTTACACCTATTTTTACTCCTATTTTTCCCTCTTCTTCCACCCAGAACCTCCAGTAGCCACTGCCTCCACATCAATGACAAAAGTTCTTCCATTGCTAGAATCATAGTAAGTCTATAGTAGAATAACAGAAAGTCTACTCTAGTCCATCATTCATTGTCTGATTCTGAGGATTCTGTGATGGTCTGTTTACTGTTTTTTGTTTTTTTTTTGGCAATCTGGGCCCACCTCCATAACTACCAAGATCTGTCCATGACCCTCAAAGGTTTGCTGGTGGTACTCCTCTCAGGTTAAATCAGTACCATGGTTTCATGCCTTTATTTTTTTTTTTTTGGTTAAATTTATTTTATTTTATTTTTTTAATTAAAAATGTTTTAGAAATTATTTTATTTATTTATTTTTAAAAACAAATCAACTTTTAAAAAACTTTATTTTGTATATTTAATAATTGAAAATATAAACAATTAAAAACTAAAAAGTAAACACAGATGAATAAGTACATCCGTTTCTCATCGTGCCTTTATTTTAATTTTTATATGTCTTTTGTCATTCCAGTGAAATTTGGGGAGAGTAGAGAGGTAATTCACATTTTCACTTAGCTACTGTGAAACAGAACTCTTATTCTTGGATTCCTAACAAACAAATTGTATTTTCCTGCAAGCTTGAAATTTTTTCTACAGCTTTTCTTTCAAATTAAATAAGAGAATTCAAATATTTTTTTCATTTTTCTTATTTGACTTTCCCCAAATATACCTCTCTTTACCTTCAAACCTCTTGGGTTTGGTTGTAATCATTTAAAATTATAATTATTCTAGTTTATGTATCCTTGCTTTATAATTGTATTACATTTCTCAATCTCATTACCAACAATCACTCACACTCATATATGTGTTGCTTTCTTTTTCTCTTTTTATACCATTTCTTACATTGTATGTCCTTTTCTTCTATCTATCTATCTATCTATCTATCTATCTATCTATCTATCTATCTATCTATCTATCTATCTATGTTTAGGAGGTATCAAAGATTGGACCTGGGACCTCATACATGGCAAGCATGTGCTCAACCACTGAGCTACACCCTCTTCTTTCTTATATATATATATATATTTTTTTTTCCTTTAATTTTCCTGGGGTAATTTTGGAGATAGTGTGTTTTGTCATCTGATTCTTAAAACTTTTTATTTAACTATAGCAGTTATTATGTCTAGTTTCTAAATGAAGAATCAGAGACTCAAAGAGTTAAAACTGACATTTTTAAGGTAGCAAAGACAAAATCAGTGCTTAAATACAGGTCTCCAAATTCTGTTTGATGTCTTTTGTTTATATGTTTGTTTCCTTTTTCCTATGGCAAGTGTCCACAACAACCGTAAACTGCCTACTTCATTACTTTTTTAGGGAGCAGTTTGAAAGAACATTTCTAAATATAAATCTTTTGCTTTTTATAATGTGTTGATTCTTGTACAGTCACATGTTCAGCTTGCTTAGTTGGACAGATCTGATGATATTAAGAGTATTCTTTAGCAATATACTATATCAAGGCTGTTTATGTTTGCTGATATTAGGAAATAATTACTGTTATAATATGTGTAATAATTCAAAAATACCTCAAGTTTGAATACCTGGCAGCTAGAGCAAAAAGAGAAATAGAACAGATTATATAACACAAATATTCTTATAAGAAGATTTGCAGATCATTAAGAGACTCAGATTTTTCCTGAGTCAAAAATGCTAAGAATAATTTATCATGTTTCCCTTAAAATATGAAGAAAAACATTATAGGTGATGTTATTATAGCCATTTCATAAACAACAAAGATAAATTCTTTAGCTTATAAAAATAATAGCAATATCCCTTTAAATATTTTTTTAACTTTTATTTATTTATTTTAATTTATGCCCTACCAGTCCCCCAGATGGTTCTTTTGTCTGTCTGCTCATTGTTTGCTCCCCTTTCTCCTGGAGATGCTGGGAACTGAACCCAGGACCTTCCACATGGAAGGCAAATGCTGAACAAACAGCCTGAGCCACATCTGCCCCCCTATCCCTTTAACTATAGATGCAAACATCCTCAACAAAATACTAGCAAACTAAATCCAAAAACATATAAAAAGAGATATACACCATGACCAAGTGAGATTTATTCCAGGAATGCAAGGTTGGTACAATGTACAAAAATCAATGAAGTGTACAACATTACTAGAATAAAGGACAAAAACCACATGATCATCTCAATAGACACAGAAAGAGAATTTGACAAAATCCAACACTTTTTCATGGTAAAGACAATCTGCAAAATAGGAATAGAAAGGAACTTCCTCAAACTGATGAAGGGAATCTATGAAAAATCCATAGCATCATTTACTTAATGGTAAAAGATTTAAATCTTTCTCCCTAAGATCAGAAACAATATAAAGATGTCTGTTCTCACCACTTCTATTCAAAAGTGTACTGGAGATCCTAACCAGGTGAAATTGAGCAAGAAAAAGAAATAAAAGGCATGCAGAAACGTCAAGCCCCTTCTTTTAATGTCATTTCTTTGAAGTTGAATATAAAATTTTGCTGACATCTCATTGGCTAGAAATTAATTACATAACCAGACATAACTGCATGCAAAGCTGGGAAATGCCATCTCTCTTCCTGTAGAGGATGTGCCCTGCTAAAATCTGAGGGTTCTATTTTTGACGAAGAAAGGGAAAATAGATATTGGTTGACAACTAGCAGCCTTCCACATTTATGAAATGCACATCAAAAGAGCAATTATCTATCTCTTTTACTTTTTATTCTTCCTTCCTCTCCTTTCCTTCCTTCCCTCTCCCTCTGTCCCTCCCTCCCTCCCCAGCCTGCCTACCTACCTTCCTTCCTTCCTTCCAACAGATGGCAAATGTTAAAAAGATTGCCGATCTAAATGAAATCAGTATTTTGAATTGGATCTAGGAACAGAAAAAGGCCATTAGTGGATGTGGAAGTTTGAAGCTTTTGTGGACCCCAGAAAATCCTGTTCTTAAAACGAATCCATTCCTGTGCATGTAAACTTATGTAGGTGGGATCTTTTGACTAAATTATTTCAGTTAAGGGCCTTTGATTAGATTGTGTGACCCAGGGTGTGTCTTAATCCTATTACTGGAGTCCTTTATAAATGGAGAAATAAAAAACTGCAAACACAGAAAAAGCTGCAGTGACAGAGAGGAACCCAGAAACTGAGAGAGAAGGCCCCAGGAGCCAGAAGCTGAAATCAATAGAACACAGTAGCTGAGAGGAAGCCACTTTAGCCAGAAGCTGAAAGCAACAAGGCCCAAAAGAGAGGAGAGAGACGAGTGGATGCTGCCATGTGCTTGATCACCTACAGTTGCAGTTTGGGGAGAAAAGATCTCCTGATGATGCCTTGATTAGTACACTTTCAGGGCCTTATAAGCTTTTTTCTTTTTCAAAAATTAATAAAAAAAAAATTTTTTTTTAAATCTTTTTATTTTGAAATAATTTCATACTTAGTTGCAAAATAATACAGACCCCATACATAGAACTCCAACATATCCCCTACCCCAGACACCTAGATACACCAATTTTAGCTTTTTGCCACATTTGCTATATAATTCTACCTACCAATCTGCTTGTCTATAGGTTCATCAATCCATTTTCTGAACACTTGGGTGTAAGTTGTATACATGATGCTCCTTGAACACTTAATACTTTCATGTACATTTCCTAAGAACAGAGATATTCACTTTGTAACCACCTGAAGTGTAGTTATCAAGTTCAAGAAATTTAATAATTATGTTAAGCTTACAGTCTATATTTCAAGTTTTTCGTATGTCCTGATTATGTCTTTGGGGCCTTTTCTCTCCATTATTAGATGCAATACAGGATAATGTATTGCTTTTTTAAAAGGTGCATGCTTTGATGAGTTTTTAAAAATTCAATTTTATTGATACATATTCATACAATCCATCTAAAGTGTACAATAAATGATATTTGGTATAATTACAGAGTTGTGCACTCATCATTTCAATCAATATTAGAGCATTTTCATTCATGTATTGCATTTAATTGTCATTGTCTCTCTCTTTTTTTACATTCTTTTATTTATATTATTAACCACAATTCTCATCTACCACAAAAATAAATCACTGTTATATATTCCCTGTATTATCCTCCAACTAACATTAGCCTCCTGTGGTAGTTTGAGACTATTTTATAATTCCCCAAAAGAGAAAGATTATGTTTTTAAACTAATCTATTTCTCTGGGTGTGGTACTCTTTGGTTGCATTAAATTTGATTGAGGGTCCTTTGATTAGATTACTTGATAAGATTGATTTAGGCCTTCTTCTTTTTTTCTTTTTTTTTTTTGAGGTACTGGGGGCCAGAGATTGAACCTAGGGCCTCTGAGCCACATTGGCTTCCCTGAGTTGTTTTTTTTTGTTGGTTTTGCTTTTTTTTTTTTTTTTTTTTTTTTTTTTTTTTTTTTTTTTTTTTTTTTTTTATTCAGGAGGCACTGGGAACCAAACCTGGGACCTCCCACATGGGAGGCAGGCGCTCAAACGTTTGAGCCACATTCACTCCAATTTAAGGCTTTTGATTGGACTAGGTCAGTGAGGCGTGACTCAGGTTGAGTCTCCTCCCCCTTCTGATATAAATGGAAACACAGAAAGAGACAGACATAGGAAAAGGAAGCCACCACATTTGATCCTGCCATGTGAGAGAGGTTTTGCCCACAGCTGAGCTGTAAAGAGAGAAGCCCCGGAGAGGCTCAAAGAGCTGAGGCCCAGGGAGAGAGAGAGATAGCAGGCCCAGTAAGAGACAAACCCTATGCCAGGTTTGCCTACAGTTGCAGAAAGGCAGAGACCTTGGCAAAGATCAAAAGTCATCTTGCTTTGCCATGTGACAGCTGACATTGGTGAGAAAGCAACTCTTATGGTGTCCTGATTTGGACTTCTCATTGCCTTGGAATTGTAAGTTTTTACCTTAAATAAATCCCTTTTATAGAAACCAATGCATTTCTGGTACTTTGCATTGGCAACCCTTTGGCAAACTAGAATATCTTCCTAGACTACTCACTTCAGCCACAACACATCCAAAAACAGTGTTTGTTACATTCATTATGTGTTACAATCAAGTCCATCCATTACCACATATTTACAATTGACTTTATTAAATATTCTACATACATCTAGGATCATCTCCCCCTTCGCAACCCACATTCTGTCTCCCACCAACCTATACTTCATAGTCCAAATCCACAAGTTTACTCATTTTATTTAGTTCATATCAGTGAGACCATACAATATTTGTCCTTTTGTGTCTGGCTTACTTCACTCAACATACTGTCCTCGGGCTTCCTCCATGTTGTCATGTACTTCCATAACTGATTTCTTCTTGCAGCTGAATAGTATTCCATGATATGTATATACCACATCTTGTTTATACATTCATCAGTTGATGGACACTTAGGTTGTTTCCATCCAAAAGCAATTGTGAATAATGCCACTACGAATATAGGTGTGCAAATGTCTGTTCACATCACTGTTTTCAGTTCTTTTGGATATACTCCTAGAAGAGGGATTGCCGGATCATAGGGCAGTTCTATATAGCTTCCTGAGGAACTGCCAAACTGTCTTCCACAGATTCTGCATTCCCACCAATAGTCAAGAAGTGTTCCTATTTCTTCACAACCTCTCCAGCTTTTATAGTTTACTGCTTTTTTTTTTTTTTAACTTTCTGTATGGTGTGAGATGATATCTTATTGTACTTTTGATCTGCATTTCCCTAACAGCTAATGATGTTGTGCTTCCTTTCATGTGTCTTTTGGCCATTTGTATTTCCACTTCGGAAAAATGTCTATTCAAATCTTTAGCCCATTTTAAAAGTGGATTCCTTGTCATTCTGTTGTTTAGTTGGGTGATCTCTTTATACAATATGGAAGTCAAACCTTTGTCAGATATGTGGTTTCCAAAAATTTTTCCCATTGAGTTGGCTGCCTTTTTACCTCATTAACAAAATCATTTGAAACAAAGCTTATAGTTGAAACTGTAAGCTTTCAACCTAATAGATCCCCTTTGTAAAAGCCCACCCATTTCTGGTATATTGCTCCCAGCAGCTGTTAGCAAACTAAAATGCTGGAAAAACCAGTAAAATCCAAATAAAGTATAGAGTTTAGTTAATAGTATATTCCAATGTTAATTTCTCAGTTTTGATAAATATACCATGCTTATGTAAGATATTGACATTTGGGAAAATTGGATGAGGTGTATATAGAAGTTCAGTACTATTGTGGCACTATACAGTAAATATAAAAATTCTTCCAAATTAAAAGTAAAAAAAAATCCATTGCTAATATCCAGTGTACAGGAATTTTGAAAAATTGGAAGGAATTTTCAAGCACTATCGGGGAGGATATAAATTAGTACCACCTATTCTTTTTAGAGAGCAATTAGGCATTGTTTATTAAATCTAAAACTATATATTTTGATTCAGTAAATCTCCTTCTAGCAGTCTGCCTTGTAGAAACATGAATATTAGCTTTCCCTTTTAGATAATTCAGTATAATTCCACCCAATGAATATAGGAGGTGGTTGTCAGAAAGTGGAATGATTGGTTTTATAATTTCAGAGGTGAAACAATCCATGGTACAGTTGATGTTTGAAATGGAATTGTAGTGAAAGTTCATGGAGTGGAGTTGGTTAAATAATTTGCTAGGCTTTTGACTGGAGGAATAATAAATCTGAAATCTAATGGAAAGTATGAAGGATGGTTTAATGGTTTGACAGTTTAATGTAATTATGAATTCCAAAAATATGAATTGAATCATGCTTGTAGACTGATCTCCTAATCTGGGCCTGATTGAAGCGTTAACTGCCATGTCAGTGGGATGTTGAGCCCCACCCCTCGGTGGGTGTGGTCTCAAGTATAAAAGGCTAGACAAAAGACAGATTTGAGAAGCAGTTCTGATGTTGGAGTGAGCCGTTCGCCTGATAGTCTACAGCTGGCCTTGTGGAGAGATGCAAAAGCATAGAGAGCCTCATGGTCTACAACTGAACTTGTGGAGGAAACAGAAGCTAAGTCTGGAGAGAACCCAGCCCTGGGAACAGAGGAACCCAGAGGCCTGAACACTGGAGACGTCGGCAGCTGTCTTGCTCCAACACGTGGACTTTGGTGAGGGAAGAAATTTATGCTTTGTGGCCTGGTAACTGTAAGCGTCTACCCTAAATAAATAACCTTTATAAAGACCGACCAATTTTTGGTATATTTCAAAAGGCACCCCTGTGGCTGACTAATACAGATGGGGTGCCTCCTTTGAATCTTGAGAAAATAAGGTAAGGGAAAATGAGTGGTTTCCATTTGAGAGGGTTGCAGGGTAACTATTTCCTTTTTAGACAAGAAGATAGAAGAACGAACATTGAAAAGGAGGAGTGTTTGCTAAGTAGGTTTATTAATTTGGGAATGGAAGTTTGGACAGTATGATAGATTTGGGAGGGCACCTAGCAGTCATGGGACCAGTGGTTCAGAGAGATTGGAGGGTTTATATTTTTAGCAGTGATGAGGAAAACAGAAATATGAGGTTGCACTATAATTGGTAAAATGAGTGTCATGGTGGTATGGGGACCTCGAGGTAGTCCAGCCTCTGGGGAATCAGATTTTCAGCTTATCCCTGCTCATCCATGAGTATTTGCACATATTATTTCTTTGGTATGGAATATCTGTCTTAGTTTTCCAGGTTGTTATGACAAATACCACAAAATGGGTTGGTTTAAACAAGTATTTATTGGCTCAAGGCTTCAGAACGTAGAAGACCAAAATTATGACATTGGCAAGGCAATGCTTTCTCCCCAGTCAGTAGCATTCTGGTGCTGTATTGCAGCAGTCCTTGGGGGTTCTTTGTCTTGCATCTCTGCCTCCTGTCACGTGGCGATGGATTTCACTCTCCTTGTGTCTACTCTTCTAGTTTCCACTTAATTTCAGGCCTCTGTCCCTATGGCCTTTGTTGTGTCTGAGTTTTTTCTGCTTATAAAGGACTTCAGTAATTTGGATTAAAGACCATCCTGATAACATTAGGCTATGACTTAACAAAAAATAATAATATGTTCAAAATGTCCTATTTACAATGGGTTCACACCCATAGGGTTGCAGATTAAGATTGAGAAAATGTTTTTTGAGGGGATACATAATTCAGTCTCTCACAACATCAGTCTCCTTTTCCCTATATCCTGGGCCTGTTCAGATACCTTATGTCTGGATCTATATATAATTTTCTCCAGGAAGCCTACCCTGAATGCCTTCAGCTTTCTTAGCATGTGTACATTTTTTTAAAAATTGACTTTATTTTTTCTTTTTGGTACAGTTCTATCGAACCCGGGTCCTCCCATATGGTAGTTGGAAGCCCAACCACTCGAGCCACATCTGCTTCCCTGTATGTTTTTCCTTTTCACAATATACAGTAATTGTCTGTTCAATTGTTTGTATCATCCATAGTACTTGAAGTGGATGGGGAAAGACAAATGACTGTCTTGTAGAAGACAAAATCTGTGGGTTAACATCCTATAGATAGCACTAAATGTTTACTAAATATTTATTCAAATGTAACATTATAAAATTTAAGTCCAATTCAATAATCAAAATAATTCAACATGTTTCTTTAAATAATGAAAGAATAACCAACTACTGCATTATATGATTTTGATTTCTACAAATTTGACTTAGTCTTTGATAACATTTCCCCATGTTAAAAACATTGCTACTTGTATATTTGTGGAATAAATGAATGAATTGAATCAGCTTCCTCCAAACCTTTCCCTAAAAAAGTTAATCTGAAAAAAAACCAGTTAATCTGTGTAGCAGTTTGATATTGTTTATGAATTCCAAAAATAGATATTGGATTATGTTTGTGAACCGGTCTGTTCCTCTGGGCATATTAGATTTGATTGGATTTAGAGGCTTCACTTTTACTTGATTAAATAATGATTGGGGCTTTGATTGGATGATGAGTAAGATGTTGAGTCCCCGCCTCTTGGTGGGTGGGGGCTTAGAGAGAAAACATGGCAGAGGAGAAAGTTGGAATTTTGATCCTGGAGCCCAGGAAGTAAGTACACAGAGAAGCAGATATGTGAGAAGGCTCCATTAGACATGGCAGAGGCTTCGGGAAGAGAGATGAGCCTTCGTCTGAGAGTTTACAGCTGGCCTTGTGGAGAGAGTAGAGCAGCTGAGCCGGGAGAGAAATGAGCCCTGGGAGAGAGACAAGATTTGTCCCAGCATGCAGCTGAGATTGGAAGAAACTGGGACCACGGAGCCTTGGGAGGAGGAGGAAGGCTGAACCCTTGCAGACATTGCCTGCCATTTTGCATTAACATGGGGCAACAGATTCTGGGTGAGAAAGTACCTCTTATGGTACCTTGAGTTGGACTCTTTAGGGCCTTGTGACTGTAAGGTTCTACCCTAAATAAATACCCTTTATAAAAACCAACTGATTTCTAATATTTTGCATCAGCTCCCCTTTGGCTGACTAATACAATCTTTATGTGAATAAACATGGCCATTGAAACTGTTGAAAGACCCTATCCAGTTGTACATACTGTACTTATGCTTTAATGGGTTTAAGAATTCATCTTAAAAAATATAAAATTCCCAAATGGATGGAAGGCACTATTCCACATTCATGTGGACACACATCCTGAGATAATACACAATATACTTGTAAGAAGGACTATTTCACCCTATATATATTCTTTCTCTTTTTCTCTTCGCAACACTAAGTAAACGATTTTTTTTGTGCTTGGAAAGCTCTGTCCACAGTACAACCATTATACCCATAGTATAATATACTTTAATGGACACTTTTTTGTCTCCTACATTTTTTTTCCTTTTTCTGTTTGTTTTTGTTTTATTTTTCCTCTTAGATTTTATTTTTATTTATTGATGCTAAACAAATAGATTTTATTGACATATATTAATAAATTCATCCAAAATGTACAATCAATGGTATTTGGTATAATCACATAGTTTTGCATTCATCACTTCAATCGTTATTAGAGCATTTTCACTGTTATTTCAGAGATAATGAACAAAGAACAAACGAAATTTTTTCATTTCTCAGTCTGTTTCTCTTTCTGTACATAGCTGCTATTTCTGGCTATTCTTGCACAATTAATTATTAAGTAGTTTTATTGAGATATATTCACATACCATATGATCTATCCAAAAT
>PVKH010007887.1:0-19861 GCA_004027955.1 Chaetophractus vellerosus | reverse complement strand
GGGAACAAAGGAACCTGGAAGCCTGAACCCTGGAGACGTCGGCAGCCATCTTGCTCCAGGGCATGGACTCTGGTATGGGAAGAAATTTATGCTTTGTGGCCTGGTAACTGTAAGCTTCTACCCCAAATAAATACCCTTTATAAAGACCGACCAATCTCTGGTATATTTCAAAAGGCACGCCTGTGGCTGACCAAAACACATCAATCTAATCTATTCCATTTCAATCCATTTCAAATATTTGGAAATATTTGGCTTCTGATTAGATTTCATTTGTATAAAGTGTTCTGCAACCAAAAATGTTTGCAAACCACTGTCTCAGATGATACCACAAGACCATTTTAGCTATTTTGAAATTATCATCATCAAATTCTATGGACTCTTTTGGTCTGTCCTAATCTCAGCCCTTCTTTTTTGAGTGTGTGGCAGAAGAATCATCACTCTAGAAGTAAACATTCATGTGCATTGCATTTTGCTTACAGCTATTGTATAAGCTATATTTAGAACTCCGAATGTTGAGATGTACTGTGTCAACATTTAAATTTAATTACTATGATGGACTTTAAATCCAAGTACCTCCTTGCCCTGTGGAGTGAATTTACCTCTTGTGTTTATTCATTCTCCTTTACGCTCGGATAGGAGAGGGTTGCAATCTGTTTAAGTAGAATACCCACCTGTCCTTCTGCTCCAAATGAATGAAAGGAACTCTCACTTTTACAACTGAGAGTTTTATCTTTTTAACTTTGTATTATGAAAAAGCAACATTGTCTTTTTAAACTCTTTGGACACTTCCCAATATATGATTGCTCCTTGCTAGCTATTATCACTCATTCTGGGAATAAATGATAATGTTCATCGCTAGGATTTGTAAAGCTCTTCAAGTTAGAACATTATTTTAAACCCAGGTTAAAGTAAGGAATTTAGATTTATATAAGCCTAGTACAGTTTCTTAAAAACCAAATACTTTTATGTTTCTCTCTCTGTATCCAAGGGATTTTACATTTCTTAATGTTAAGTTAATCAGTGTTTTAATATTTCTTCAAAATGTATCTACCTTAAGTGCACTATTTACTGGCTTTGTCAAAGTCAATGAACAGAAATATAAAGTATCTACATCATGCAGAAACTACTGCCTTCTTGGCTCTTATATAACAGGCAAGTGGATGCTTTTAAAAATAAATCTACCCATGGTGCTTTTCCTATTCCTGTATAGGGTTTTGATTTCATTTTAAATGAATGGCATAAACCCCAGGTCTGAAAACTAATAGAATTTCTGCATTTACCTGCTGATCCATAACCTTTAGGTTAGATTGTGTGTCAGTTTGCAGTCAGTTGGTTGGATGAAGCAATACTTTAAAACTGAAATGAAAAGATTTCTGTTCTACTCCAGCAGACACCAGATATGAAGCCCAGTTTAGGTGGATTATTATTAGAATGATTTTATATTAGTTCTGATAAGTGGTACAAAATAAGCTGTTGGAAGTAGCTACAGCCCCCTAAATGAGAAGAGACAAGGAAAGAGATGTGTTTGATCACCTGACACCGATACTCTCTATGAGATGGAAGGTTAATTAGGCATCCAGGGAATGGGAGAGCATATTGCATGAGCCCCAGTCAGGACACGGTGAGGGTGAACAGTGTCACTGACCAGCCATGTCTCCATGAGGCGTTAATGCCCATCCAGTTTTCCTCCACTCCTGTTTGTGTTCAGAGCTGTAACCGTGGCTCTGAGATGCCCAGTTGAAGGGCAAAGCTCCCTAGAGTCTGGTGTAAATGAGTAGCACCCTGTGGTATGGCTGCTCTGTCTTGGCCCTGGGCTGCTTGAGGCAGTAAAATGCAGTGGAATCAGGAGCAGCTCCTTGGACCCAAAGAACCCGGTTCAAATCCTGCTTCTAGGGTTTAAGGATTGAGTGGCCTTGGGAAAATTATTTCATCTCTAAGTCTGTTTCTTCATTGATAAACTGGGAGTTAACTTGAGGATTAAATGGGATAATCAGGTAAAGTGTCCCCCTGGCCCTCAGGCCTCGAGACTCAGGTCTAAAGAATTCCCTGGGACCAGAGAATTGGCATGTGGGTGACAAAGCCTGGAGGCTGGGATTGGAGATAGACAGGCCTGAGCAGACAGGCCCTGCTACCAGGGAGATGGGTGGTGCATGAGCTCCCCAGAAGCATCCACCAGTGAGGGTCCCCCAGGCCTTGAGGAATGTGAGGAGGGCACCAGGGGCGCTCTACCCAGACAGGCCTGGGGTGTGCCCAAGGGCAAGGGCAATCGAAGCAGGGTTGATGGACACCTAGAGCCAACCTTGCCCCACTTCACTTTTCACCCTCGGCCACTCTGTGTCCTTTCCAGAACATCTCTTGGCCTAGAGTCCATTTCTTTTTATACTCTGTGTGACTTTAAAGCTATCTCAAAATTGAATGATAGACTGAGTGAATGCTCAATAATCATGGATATTTTTTCATAAAGGCCTTTCAAAGGAAATAAAATTTTTAAAGCATCTCACTTAGATTTTTTTAAATGAAACCATGTCCAAATAAAGTGTACAATGCTTTCCCCACTGCCTCTTCCCTTTATACATGCTCCTGATCGCCTCCGCTTTTCCACCATAGCAAACTCCAACACCTGTGTGTTACACCAAACACACGGTATATTACAATAAAAGCCACTAGGAGGTATACGTAAAAGAAAAGAAAAAGTATACTGAATTTCAAAGCTTATAGCACAAAAATAACAGGCGTGGTATTTACCATGGATGGATGCTGTAGCCAGCACATGCATGCTGCTTGCTCATGTACCTGTTGGTTCTTGGATCCTTTCCCCTCCCTTCCCCTGCTCTGCCATCTATCACAGGAAACAACATTCCCAGGCTCTTTTGACAACTGGCTTCCAGGTAAATTTGGCCATTGGGGGGAAGTAGCGGAAGTTGGGAGGGCAAGAGGAGGGAGATGCCTTGGGTGACCTTTCCAGCAGAAGCTGTGTCTCCTCTGGCCCCACACCCACCGGAAGCCCTTCCCTCAGGGGACTCGGCTTGTGCTGAGCACTTTCCACAGTACTGGCTTCTGGAGATAAGACTTCTTAGCAGTAGCGGCATCCTGCTGTTGCATATCTTTGGGTTGCCTCATCTTCCCCTGATTAACTTCTCAGGACTCCCATCACCTGTATAACCAATTTCCAGTATTACATTTTCTCTATTTGAAGTACTTAGAGTGGTTTTTGTATCCTGCCTGGACCCCGACTGATATATGATACATGATGGTGTGAACCTATTTCTGCCCAATGAGTCGTTTGAGTGGGGAAGTTAATGTATTTAAGAAGATGTATGACTACATAGCTCAGAGTAAAAACAAAAATGCATGTATAATGTACCAAGACATTCCATCTCAGAAGAGCACTTCTTTGTTCTCCAAATTTCATGCCATTTGCAAATCTCTCCCTCTTTGTTATTCTGATGATTTTTCAGTAGGACTAAGATATTTCAAATGGCAATCAAGTAGTTTTACAGTAGTTTGCAAGAATTCTGCACTTTCTTGGGTGAGGAAAACAGCCCTGAATTGAATTTTTCCTCCACCCTGTGCTTCCTGAGGTATGCTCCATTTCTAATCATCAGAAGGCTTGCCCATTGCCCTGGTGTAAAGTAGTTTGCCTGGCTCACAGGACAAAAGTGTCCTGACCTGCTTTCCATTGTCCCCTATCAAGCAAGATAACCTGGAGAGATTTTATTAAGTGGTTAAAGAATAAAACTTGCCAATTTCTGTAAGAATTCAGACAGTGACTTATAAAATGGGCCATTAAAATAATTCATGTCTGAAATTCAGCATTAATATGATACAACGTGTCAGGTGGAGGAGCTGACTCCTCAGAGTTCTCCTCCTAATAACTGCCTGGCTGCTTGAATAATATTAAGAGAACACATCTAAAAGAAGAGAAATAGAAATACTGGCTTATTTTTATGGGAAGCTTAAGTCAGCTTTGAAAATAGCAAGATCCCAGATGAACTGGGCATTCAGATACCTAATGAGTTAGAAAACAATTCTTCAATGATTTGCACCCCCTTTATGCATGTAGTTTTCTGTCCACACAAAACTTGGGAAGTAGGGATCAGAGATAGTTCTTCTTTTCTCCCTGGGGTGTAGAAAGAGGAATGGGTTCCAATTCTATTCTTGGAATCCATTTCTTATTCAATGTCACCTTCCTTTTCATTGGGCTAAGTACCCTGCAGACTGGGGCTGTATCTTAGTCATCTCTGGGTCCAGTCCAATGGCAATTAAGAGCAGGATCAGCAAGTGACCTTGGAAAATGTACTCAGTATAGCCAAGATGTACCCATGTAGTATCTCTGTAGCCAAGATGTACCTCCATTTCCATTCCCCATAACTGAAATTTGTAGAACTCTGTATAATGCTTTACTGAAATTATAAACAATACTCAACATGACCAAATTTCATCAGCCATTACTTCCCAGTCATTTCTTTTAATGGGAAAGAATATAGTTATTCTGTAATAAAAATAGGATTAGGATTTTAGGCTATAAAATAAAGCAACAATAAATTCTTCAAAACCCAATTGTCAGATAAATTTCACTAAATGCAAACATCAGATTACATTTTAAAATTATTCTAAACTCACATTAGGAGTTAAGCAAGAACCATAAATTAGAGAAGAAAAGAGGCTTACCTTTTCCATTGTTAGACTCCAGGCACCCACCCTGATCATCATGGTGGAGATTTCAGTAACACTGTTAATACTGACTTATTCCAATCAGAGTTGGGAGATCAAAAAAGACAAACCCTCAGCGGATTGACTCATATTTTTTTTAAACTAAAATTTAAAATTAATAATTTTCTTAGGCATTCAACAGTGAATAATAAAGCTGGGCTCATTTATTTAAGGTTTTAAACTAGCTCTAGATGAGTTCTCTGTGATACAAGAAGTCAGCATGCAGGAATAGAGTGACTGTCCCAGGTTCCGTGCCTGTGTGGCCTTGGGCAGATTATTTAATTGCATGCTGTCTGTTTTCTCTAGAAAATGCATGTAATAATGGTGTTTACCTCGAATAATTATTATGAGGATTAAATTAGTTCTTTTATTGGTTCATTATTCAACTAATTTGTATTGAGTATCTCCTATGTATCAGACATAGACTCTGTCCTTTTTGAACTTATGGTCTGGTGGGGAAATGGAAATTAATCCTATAATTGCACAGATAAATATAATTGCAGACTGATGAGGGATGCAGGGAGAAGGTATTTGATGCTATAAGAAAACATGGCAGGGAGGAACAGGGAAGGTTCTCAAGAAATGACACACAAGTTGAGATATGAAGGATCAGTAAGAGTTAACTAGGAAGGGAAGTATGTGTTGGGGGGATGAGGGGATGGGTGTGAGGAGGGTGGGTATTTCAGGCAGAGAGAAAACATGTCCAGGGTCCCTTTGGGAGCCCACCACCCTGAGACAATCATTGTTAATACTTCTTCCAGTTTTATTATTATTTTATTTTTTTGCTAAGTGAAATTAATTTTGCTCTGGAAGTTTGGAGAATTGCTTTGACATTTGGGGAAGAGGCATCACCTTTGTGTGTGCAGCTCCTCTGGTGATATGCCTGTATTTTGTAGAGTACAGGGCAAGAGTACATGGAGTCGTTTTCTCCCAACCCCATGTGATTGGACACTTATTGCCATTCACTCAGAAAACATTTACCAAGCACCTACTACATGCCAGGTGCTGCCCCAAATTCTGAGGATACAGAGGTGAATGAGACACAGCCTCTGTCTTCAAGGACTCCAATCCCCAGTTTAGTGAGGGAAAGAGATAGCAAAGCACATATTTTTAATGTGCCATGTCAGAGCTGTGTATGTGTCCACAAATTCTGGTAGCTCAAAAATGACCTGGCTGCCTTTGTCTGGGAGGGTCAGGGAAGACGGCACAGAGGAGGTGATAAGCCAAGGAAGGGTATCCCAGGACCTGGAAGTGCTTACTACCTAAACAATAAGTATGTTTAATTATGAAGGGCACAGTAAGGAGTTCTGCAAGTTATTCTGAATCGCTCAGACATACCTCAAGTTTAAAATGTGAAGACTGAAATCTAAATAGAGATTAAATAGTGAAGATTATTATTAATGCAAGGACAAGAATACTAGATTTTATTCTCTATCCTAGACGGTGCAAAATGATTGAAGTATTTTAGGCATGGGGAATGACATAATCAGCTGTGCATTATAGAAAAATCACTGTGGCAGTAGTTTAGGAGATGGATAATGGGAGAAAAAACTGAGGGCAAAGAGACCCGTCAAGAGGCTATTATAGCTGTCCACAACAGAGACAGTGAGGTTCTAAGTGAAGGAGGAAGGAGAGAATGCATTTGAGAAATACTCTAAAACAAAATCCAGCAATGGTACTAGGTAGGGGAGAGAGTAGACCCCAACTCCAAAGATGGCAGGGGACTGCTTGAGTTTTATAGTCAGAGCAAGGGTAGTGGGAAAATATCAGGAGGCCATCTGGTGAAAGAGGGGTGGGGCAGGTCAGGGGTGAGGTCGATAACTTGGAATAGCTAGGATCTAAAGTTGTCTTTTGTCCTTTACTCTTTTTTTCTATTGTATGAGTTGTTTTTCTCTGCAGTCTCACAGCTAGGTAGTTTTAAGGTAGTCAGGGAAGGGAGCAGGAAGAGGCACGCTAGGAGTGAGGCCGGCAGCTTGGTCAAGAGAAATAAAAACAGTTTTGGCCAATAGATTCGGGGATCACAGCCCAAATTCATGCTTTTGACCAACCACATTCCCCTTGGACAAATTAGCTATCATGTGTTGACCTTTTCAGGACAGGTAAACCAAGATAAATTCTGAGAGGCACCCTGCCCCACTAGCACTACCACCTGGAGAGATAGAGAGGAAGGTGCATTATTTATTTATTTATTTATTTATTTTAGTTAGGTCAGTAAAAAGAATTTATTTGGGAAATGGGGGAAAGAACAGAGTTTGCTGAGAAATGGGAGAGAAAGATGGAAATACACACCAAGATTTGGTGTGGGTTCCTCTAGGCAGAGCAAGTGAGCTCTGCCTTGTGTGGTTACCTTTCAAATTGTTAATTACTCCTCCCCCTTCCTAATACTAAGGGGATGGACCCCAGCTGTTATTGGTTACTCCACCTATGGTGGGGGCCAATGGTGAGCCCTGTTTGGAATATCCGGGGCCAAGGGGAGGTCCTGGAAAGAGAAACTGGGACCTCAAGGTTAAACTCAAGGTTTCAGCAAGGTCTTGCAGCCATGTTATCTGTCGGCCATGTTGTCTGTCGGCATGTTGTGGTTTGACTTCTCATTTTCCTGGTTAACCTGCCTCAACTCCCCCGTCAGAGAGTTCACACCCTTATTCTTAAGGGGGTGCTGAGGGGCAATGATCATTCTTCTGTAGTTACTTACTGCTGGTTAAGGCAGTAGTCCCTGCCTGACAGGGCGTAAACTCCTCTGGCTATTCTGTAGAGGTTGTAGAACTACAGTCCACTGTGGTTGGAACTGGCTGAAATCCCCACATGACTAATATCTTGTTCTGGAAGGCATTGATTCTGGAAGAAATAAATTTAGTTAGAATTTTGAAGATACATGGCCCCACTAAAAGAAGAAGATGGTGGTAAGTGGGACCAAAAAGGGGGCCAGCAATGACATGCTGAACCATGAGAGTGAGAAAGGCCGGGTGCCTTCAAAGGCTGCGTCCTCCCAAAGTTGGTGGGCTTCATCTTGCAGATTTTGAATGCTGTCTAGGACTATTCCGGAGTGATTTATATAAATATAGCACTTTTTCCTGGAGAAATAGGCATGTGTCCTTCCCCTCCCCCCTCCCCGCCCCCCACCAGTGCTGCTGTTAGTGTGTTTAGGGCATTGCGATTTTGCAGTGGAAGGTGTGTCTTACCTAGGTTGGAATGGTAGAGATTTAATAATCTTACAGAGAGGCAAAAGAACATCTTATAGAACAGATCCACTTTTTAAAGGGCTATTATTTTCCATACCCAAAGAACACAAAATATTTGTTTTGTTCTCTCTCTCTTTTTTTTAATGGATATCCACCCACTGTTGCTAAGAATTAGAACTGTCAACATGATTTCTTCTAAATAACTCTTTGGGAAAGCACTTAAGGCCTCCATTTATTTTCCAAATGTAACTTAAGGATAAGAACAGAAGAGTTATTCTTGAAAAAAAATAATCAAAGAATCATTTATCAGTTTTCCTGCCCTTTGTATAACAAATTGTAATTAGTATGATGTCTTTGTTGGCAAGTGCTTATCAGACAAAATGCAGTATAGAAGCAAAAGAAGAGTCTGTAAAGAACTGTGTTTTGTAGAGCTAATTGTGATGCTATCAATGGAATTTTATGGCATTGCATTGTTAATTTTTAATTTGGTATCCTTAATAGCAACAAGGTTATTAGTGCCCAACTAGAGTTCTGAGCACACACTTTAGATAACAAAACTTAGCATGGTATACATTTGGAAAGGAGCATCCACCCAAGATAAAAAAGAGACCCAGAAGTTTCCATTGGTCTTGCTCAGGGCATAGTTTTGAGAAATTGAACTTGGAGAGGAAAAAGAGCTTTTATCAGGCATCTTTTTAAACTACTTTTATATTTTCTTTCTTTGGTAGAGAATGTACCAAACCCTGTCCAGTTTTAGAATCACCTCCCAGATTCATCTGTATGCTCCACTTCCCCCAAAGTTTATTTTCATTCCAATAATCAATCATTGCATGCATGTAAGTTGTAATACTTCTTGGGAAATCAAAGATAAATGGGATCCAGTCTCTGGTCTCAAGGCACTCACACTGGAATCTAGTGGGAAACACAAGCCATTTACAAATTTTTATAGTACAATGTGATAAGTATGGTGATATAGTAGGTCTTAGGTACAGGGATAGAAAAGGAGAGGAATAGACAGATAGATGATGATAACATAGATAGACAGATAGATAGACAGATAGATAGTAGATAGAAAGAAATGTGTTCTTTTGGCCACTTCACCTCTTTTTATTATCATCTTTGAATTAACTATGATTCCACAAAATTAGCCTAAACATGTACCTATACCGCTACTGATCCTTGGCTTGATTTGTTTGATGTGACCACTCAATACATATGTCTGAATATATGAGAGAAATCCATCAGTTCTCATCTACAGCTTCTCTAAGGAGGCAGTGATACAGGAAGTCAATATCCATCAGGCAGTGTTCTTTAACAGTCAGACTCGCAGATGTCCCATAGGCCATATTTGGAATTAGGTTACTCAGAAGACCATAGGACAGGAAATAGAGCCTGCCAACAGGACAACATTGGTCTCTCCTCTTTGGGGGACACCTTGCAATATCCGGGTAACAGCTCAAGTCTATGGAGATGAGCCTCATACCAGACAGCTGTGGGAGCTGCCTTGGTGTTAAAAGCCTCATACCCTCAGGAGCAAATATCTCCAGTAACAACTCCATAGTCATAACTTCAAGACCTGCACAAGGGCCATGCCAATGACAAGAGCCCTGCTCTCATGGATGCCGAAAGCTAAGGCTTCCTACCAAGTATGTATAGTTCTCCCAGCTCAGATGCAATTTATCAATCAGCTGTCATTTTTATCAATGTTGGCCTAGTAACATACTAGATAGTCTATCTTATTAGGTGACAAGGGAAGAAAGCTAGAAAGTTAAATGAAGGTCAGATTCTCATGAAGAAGGTAAATAGTGGCATTGAATGATGTATATCAGCTTTAAAAGCAAAAAGGGAAGTCTTTTTAAAAATAAATATTTTACTCTTGAACAGTTTTAGATTGACAGAATTGTTGTGAAGACAGAGTTCCCGGATACCCCACAGCAAGTTTTCTCTGTTAGTAAACATCTTAAATTAATATCTGTCGTTTGTCACAATTATTGAACCAATACTGATATATTATTATTAACCAAAGGCCATACTTTATTCAGATTACCTCAGTTTTTCACAAAAGGAGACATTTTTAATTGACGATATAGTCGATGCTTAATCCATTGCATGCTTAATATGTTCAGAAACCACTCAGGATAATTTAATTGAGACAGGAATCATTTCAAGCACTTAAAGTGTTTAGCATATGAGTCTTCAGCTCTGCAAACTGATTTGTAATTCTCGAAGCCCAGTCAGTAACTATCAATAAGCATCACTTACATATAGCAGGCCACTTTGGGCTTCATTTTTACATCGAATGCAGTTATGAATATAAAAGTGAAGTCCTAGATTTTAAGCCTTTGTGTCCACCTTATATTTTGTTTTCAAAGACATAAACAGTTTCTGTTTCATATCTTATCTTCCCCCCAAAATAATGGTTCCTTTGATTTACGGCAAGGAGAATATTCCACAGCTGGTTACTATGCAAGAGTTGTTCTCAAGCCTGGGAACATAATTAGAATCACCTGGGGAAATTTTTTTTTTTTTACTGTACCAGTGACTGAGGCTCACTCCAGAGATTCTGAGTTAATTGACCTGGGTAGCTCCTCCCATCGGCTCCCATTTTTAAGAGTTCCCCAGATGATTCTAATGCACAACCAGGGCTAAGAACCGCTACATTGGAAAAGGCAGAGTTTATCTTTTCAATTCAGATAAACACATGAAATGTGGGCCTTGTTTATTAACACGAGGTCTAGAAGACTCCTGGAAAACTCTTCAAGGACCTCCAGCTTCAGTTTTTGTTTCCCCTTTGCCACCCAAGCAGAATTAATTACTTCCTCCTTAATAACTTATTCATGACTCTTTTATTTTACTTATCATGTGGAATTATAACTATTTGTTCAAGAGCCTGTCTCCCTAGTTAGACAGTCCATTTCTGAGGCAGAGACCACATTCAATTTATCTTCAATAAGCTTCAGCTCTTTTTTTAAACTTAAAATTGAAATTTTTTATTCATACATGAACATACATAAACAATAAGTGTATAGTAAAAGCTGTGAACTTGCAAAGCAAACATGCATATCATCATACAAGGCTTCCATACATCACCCCACCACCAACACCTTGCATTGTTGTGAAACAATTCTTATAAACTATAAAAAAGCATAATCAAAAAATAACTACTAACTATAACAATATCTTAACATTTGGTATATTTTTCCCCAACCCACCAGTTATTAACACCCTGTATTAGTATTACATGCTTGTTATAGTTCATAAGAGAATGTTCTCATATTTGTTCTATTAACCACAGTCCATCTTCTACCACAGGATTCATTGCTTCAGCTTTTAAAATTTTATTTTATTTTTAAAGAAGCTTTAGAGTCCATAAATGATACATCGAAAATATAGGGGGATTCCTATATCCCCCATTCCCTCCCCCTCCCACACTTTTCCTTATTAACAACATCTTTCATTAGTGTGGTACATTTGTTATAATTGATGAACACATATTGAAGCATTGCTACTAACCATGGCCAATAATTTACATTATAGTTTACACTTTGTACTGCACATTTTTATAGGTTTTGAAAAAATGTATAATGGCCTGTATTCATGATTGTAATGTCATTCAGAACAATTCCAAGGTCCCCAAAATGTCCCATGTTATACCTATTCCTCTCTCTCCTTCCCCTCAGAATCCCTGGTGTCCACTGCCTCTAAATCAATGTTACAAGTTCTTCCATTGTTAGAATAAAAATGTCTACTTTAGTCAATAATTACATTCCCACTTTATATTTGTTCATTCCTCAATAATTTCTGATTGAGAGGGGGCTTAGATCCCATGGGGCAGATGGATGGAATTGTCTTGCTTGCATTTGTAGATACTCTCTGTTTTGGGGGAATGGGTATTGTCCATCATCACCATTTTGTTGATTGTCTTGGGCAAGTCCGATGAACTGGAGAGTAGGTGTTGGCTGCAACTCTCCTGAGATTCAGGGCACAACTGGCATATGAACAACCAGAAGATTTAAGTCTCTGGTACATATATATAATGGGTATAGTGCTGATTATAGGTTCAAATAAGAAGAGCCATGTGTAGGGAAATTATAAATGAGACTAACTCTGTTACATTGGGGAACATATATTCCAAGGTAAGGACCACTGACAGAGTGCCGAATTCCTGAGATTCTCTGCCCTGCCTATAGTGTCTAGATGTCTCTAGAGCCCTCAAGGGCCCCGCTGTTTGAGGCACTGTTCACTGTGGCATTCAATGAGATCCTCCTGAGACATGCATAAAGCATAACCTCTGGAATGACCTCCTGATTCACTTTGAAATCTCTTAGCTATAAAAAACTCATTTGTATTTAATATTTCCCCCTTTTGGTCAAGGTCTTTTTACAAATGCATCGCTAGTTGATGCTTGGTAATAATCCCTCAGTGCCAGGGAGGCTCATCCCCAGGAGTCATGACCCATGCCAGGAGGAAGGCACTGAGTTTACATGCTGAGTTTGGCTTAGAGAGAGACCACATTTGAGTAACAAGGAGGCTTTCAAGAGGTAACTCTTAGGCAATATACAATACTAAGTTAAGTTTCAATTTCACAAGAAAAAGGTACAAGCATCAATATCAAGGGCCCTGCGTATTGCTCTGTTTTCCTTCGTTAGGCACTGCCCATCTACCCTAGGGATTCTTCCCACTCTATTAGAGAATGTAGCAGGACTTCCCAGGATGGAAATTCAATTTTCTTTTGGTTATTTTGTGGGTTTCCACCCACAGAGCCAATACCCCATGACCACTTGAACATATGTATATTCTATAAAGGCATGCCTCAGGTGCATCCCTCCCCACACATCCCCAATCACTGACACTGGATTATGAGGGGGAGGTTGGGTTGGACTATCCATGGAACTGGGAAGAGGGCTGAAGGAACAGGTGAACTCTGGGGATTTGTAGGTCTGTGGTTAAAAACTACAATGATGGGAATGTTCTTTTGGCAAATATTTGGTAGGGTTACTGGTGCAGGGCATTGGGGGTGAGGGGTATTTGAGATAGAGCACACCAGGGACATGCTTATGTGGAATATGAAAAATATTCATCTTGTTATAGAGTCTTATCTCAGTGTGTGGAGACCAACACAATAAACAAGAAAATATTAAACTCCCACCCAGGGGAGGACTGTTATATTCTCAATTCGAAGGGCAAGAATCTCTCAAGAACATAGACAGTGTCTAATTAAAAAAAAAAACAACAGACCAATATATCAAGCCCTCAATATTAATGCATGTAACTATGAACCTTATTCTTCAAAAATTGAAACTTAGTGGTTACCATAGGTTCGAGGGCAGGGGGAGAGAAGGGATAGAATAGATGGAACATGGGGCATTTTTAGGGCATTGGAATTGTTCTTCATGATCTTGCAACAGTAGATACAGGCAATTATAAATTTTGTCAAAACCTATAAAACTGTATGTGCAAAATGTAATCCATTGACCATGTTTAGTGGCAATGCTTGAACATTTGTTCATCAATTGTAACAAATGTACCATACTCATGTAAGATGTTATCAGTAGGGGAAAATGAGAAGAGGAGGGCTTGGGGTATAGGGGAATCTCTTATATTTTCTGTGTGACTTTTCTGTAACCTAAAGCGTCTTTGAAAATAAATTTTTAAAAAATAAGACACTGGGGGAACATACAGAAGAAACTGACACTGTACATAAAAGATAACATGTCTTACCGGGATGAAAGTCATAATGAAAAATATTTTTTATTATTATTTTCTTTTTATTATTTTTGTATTTTATTTGTTTTTTATTATTTTATTAGTTTTATTCATTTTCTTTTTTGCTTTGTTTTTGGGGAGGTTTTGGATTGCAGAAGGGTTGCAACTGTGGCAGGGGAGGATCACTGGTGCTTCAGCTCTTAACACAATTTGTGGCACATTGTAGTTGCTCGATAAGTGTCCTAGGAAAGGAGAGTGGGAGTAAATAGAAAGAAGACATAATGTGTAATTTAGTATTAACTGAAAAAAATTCTTCTTGGACTAATCCTCACTTCTCATTCCAAGGAATTCAACATAGGCAAGCCTGTACTTTCTTGCATTGTTACTAATATTTGTCAGAAACATGGCAGTTATCAAATTTTTTATTTCAAGAATTTCGCCCAACATTCATTTCGGAAATTAAAGCCACATATATTGAGATAAGGATAGCAATTAAGTGAATTACTAGTTCCATTAGCCCATAAAAAATCAAAATAAAATCAGCCCAGGACTCTTTTCCCCTGTATTTCATTCATCAGAACATTTGTTCTGACTGCTGCTATCAATAGATCAGATACAAAACCATCCACAATCTGGGGCTCCGCACATAAATACATGTACTGGATGCTGCCAACAGTCTCTTTAGACCTGAATTCAATTTTGATTGAACATGTTTATGCTTGTTAGCTTATAATTAGCCTTGAGCTCATTTTAAAAGACGGTTTAAAGGGTTTTTTCCCCTTCCTGCTAACTACTGCTATGTTTTCAGAGATATTTCCTAACCTAAAAGATTTCTGAGGAGATTAATAAAAGGTTAAAAAAAAACCCACAGTTAGGCTGTGTCTAAAAGCATAAAGCAAAGGGGTTGCTGGCACTTTTCTGCTGATTAGTTTCTCCATTTGATCAATGTAGGAAACCTACATTTTGGGGTGAGTGGCGAGAGCTTCCAAGTGAGTAGCAGAGAGCCTAGGTATTTCCAATTTGACTAATCACGCATTGATTTTTCTTTTCTTTATTTATTCAATAAACGTATGCTGCTTGCTTGCCGTATGCCAGACCCTGGTGACGATGTCAGTGAGCGCCCCACCCTGTAACTGAAGATTCTTCCGTTCACGTGGCCCCTATTCACACACGCACGCACGCCACTTCCCTTCTTACACATAAAGCCCACCAATGACGAGTTTGACACTTCAGATTTAAAGGCATATAACAAGACCTCTGCCTTGTCCCTCATTGCCCACCTCACATTCCATAAAACCATATTGTTCTCTCTCCCATTTTCTTAGCGTTTTTATTAGAGTGTGATTCATCTACATGCCACAAGATAAAAACGATTACAAAACAGAGATCATTAAAAATAGTTGCATAGCACATACTATACAGTAGGTACTGTTCTAAGTGCTCCAAATAATTTAATTCAGTGTGTCTTCACAATAGCCTTATGACCCTCACACTGCTATTATTTTCATCCCTATTTATAGATGAGAAAACTGAGGCACAGACAGGCCATGGGCACAAAGTCAGTAAGGGATGGATCCAGGAATGAACCCAAGCAGTCTGACTTGAGAATCTATGCTGAATGAGTTCTCCATGAAGATGAATTTTAACAGTGGATTTTTGAAATGTAATGACTTATCCTATTAAAAGAATGCAGCCTGCTGATGTGTGAGAGAGCAGGGCAGGGCAGCCCTCCTTGCATCACAGCTGCCAATTAAAATCATACTCTTACCATGTGCTGATGATGGCAACCTGCAGGGCCCCATGGCAGGAACTTTCCCATCCTCTGTACCTACATACCAAGAGATTTCTTGGACATGGATGTTTCAGCCACTTTGCAACAAGGAAATGGTGGAGTTGATAGGGGTTGGAATGTAGGGCTGTCTTGGGCTGAAAGGAGTGACTAGGCAGCCCAAGACAGCCCTACATTCCATGTGGCATGACTGGCAAGCACACTTCCCATGCATCCAAGATGGGCTCAAAAGTATCTGAGAGAGAGGGAAGCGGATGTGGCTCAAGCAATTGAGCCCCTGCCTACTACATGGGAGGTCCCTGGTTCGATTCCCAGGTGCCTCCTAAAGAAGACAGTGAGCTGGCATGATGGACAGGTGCGGCAAGCTGACACAAGATGATGTAACAAGAGACATAAGGAAAAAAAAAACACATAATGATAGACACAATAAAGCAGGGAGCAGAGGTTGCCTCCTAAAGAAGATAGTGGGCAGGCATGGCAAGCTGATGCAACAAGAGACATGGAAAGGAAAAACGTAATGAAAGACACAACAAAAAGCAGTGAGTGGAGGTTGCTCAAGCGATTAGGCGTGCCCTCCCACATCGGAGGTCCTGGGTTCAGCTCCCAGTGCCTCCTAAAGAAACGAGGAAGACAGACACAGCAAGTGCAAAGAAGGGGGTGGGAAGAAATTTTTAAAAATCTTAAAAATATATATATCTGAGAGAGAAAAGGATGCAGAGTTTCCTTGTCAACTGCATGGATCAATAACCAAAGCCCAAAATGGGAACATGGATATCTGGGTTGATTCCACCATTTCCCAAGATAACAACCAAGGATAAGATGCCACCATCTAAGCCCCCAGTAGCATATATGCACACCCAGGAATAAGGAAAGAGGAGACCCTGAATTGATTGAAAAGACTGAAAGATAATTGAGATTGCATTTGTATTACCAGCCCAAATGGGAGCTCAAAATAAAAATTAAGGAAGTTATATGCCTTATACATCAGATTCACACCTACCCTGTATTAACTCAGGAGTGGTCAGGCATGGTTTGAGAAGCATGGTGAAACAGCTGCTGGAAAAACTGCTTTCCTGTGCCAAGGATGATTCCATAGGTTGGAAAACTGTTCATCTCTGGGCTAAGCATGGAGTGCAGCTACTGGAGCTGTGAGTACGCCCTCTGATTATTTGGAGCATCATTTGTGGTGGGGTGTGAGGGTTTGTTTACCTACCTTAAGATTTTCAATGTAGCAAAAAGACTTTTTTGAAAAAAAGGTGCCCCAAATAACATATCAATAAGAAGGAGAAGAATATAACTGCTTTTAAACTTTTTAAGAACCAGCTCAGATTGCCATTTTGATAGAAATTGAAAAATTGATTACTTTGGACTTAATAAGAAAATGGACGTCCAAAAAGCTTTTCAGAACCTAAACTATTAGTGAGTCGAAGGCTCCTGCAATTTTATTACTTCACTTGAGAGGAAACTAAGACTCCAAGAGGTAGAGTGATGGGGTTAAATTCCAATGCTAGGTTTCATGGCTGGGATTGGAGCCCTGGGGTGTGTGCTCTTTCCTCTGAGCCCGTCATAACATGATTTACTCAAGCTCTATGCTATCTGGCCATGCCACCTCCTCTCCACCATGTCCCAGTCTAAGTCATTCCTGGCCATAACTAGTGTACATAATCAAAGCAAAAGCAACCGAGTCGGCAGATTCTTCAGGAGCAGGGTGCCCGGAAGCCTCCAGGAGGACTAGGATCCCACCCGTTCATGCCCTTCTGCCCGCCCTCCGGCATCTAAGACTTTCAGAAGGATGAGTGGCCTCAGGGTACCAAAGGCAGGACCCGCCAAGCTGCCAAGTAGAAGTGTTTTGCAAATTGTTGCTTATATTCTCAGAATTTAAACGGATGGTGAGACCTGGGGAGAGAAATATAAATTGTAATCCTATTGCAATCTTTCTGTATCAGAGATCCTTTTGTGTGTGTGTCTTTTCCACTGTATTCAATAATGGGGACAAGTAAAATATCTTTTCAAACCTCCGCTAATCCTTCCACTGATCTCTTTTATACCCATGACTCAGGTGTGCTTTATAGACAAGCACCGAGCCTTACTTCTCATTCCTGCCATAAAGGCTTCACAAATTAAAAATAAATGGTAAGCTTCTGTTAGACCCGAAGGCTTCTTTTCACTAAATGTTTAAGTGAGGAACGATCAGAGCATTCTTCAATAATACCATTGTCTACAATATACTTTACACTATACCTACATAAAAATAAATTTCTGACAAAAGTATACGAAGTCTAAATATATCTCACTAATTCTCACTACATTTCTGTGTTTTTCATGGAAAGAGAAAATAACATGATGAAACTTAGAAGTACTAAAAAGTTTCCTCTTCTAAAGTAGTCTACTTTTATTAGTATTATTTGTCTATTTTTTTCATGGTTGTAGGTTCATTGCGTTGCTTTTTTGTTACAGATTTTTTTTATTATTAAATAGTTCTATTATTTGATAGAAGAGATATCATTAATACTTCTAATTGATTTTTTCATTAGCTGTGCACATTAAAATAAGTTCTATTTTATAACTCTCTTGTGCCTACAGATAATTGAAATGTTCATATTAGATTGTTTTAAGGTTTCCAGTTTTACAGCATGAGATTATTGTAAAGCAACTATTAGTATAGTAAATATTTCATGTTTAGAAGAAGATAAATGCTGTGTGAATATGAAAAATCAGGTATAATTTATTCCAGAATCAAGCTTACCTGGGATATCCAAATAATTTAGATAAAAAGGGGTTGCTTGATTATTTCATCCTCCCCACCATTTTTCCCCATTTTTGGGTTGTGTGTTGGGGGAGGATCATGACTTAGAAAATATAGATAAATACTTCCATTTCACCATAATATTTTCTGATTTTGGGTGATGGATATTAAGGAGATTATGATCATGAACACAATTTTAAGAATATCTGTCTACTAAGTTTATTCTCTACAGATGGAAAACTGATCTAAGTGGGAAGAGAGAAATGTCAGGAATTAAAAGCTATTTTAGGTTAAAGGTGAACAAGCCTGTAAATGAGATCACCTTCACTGTTCTCAAATGAAGAGTCATATTTCATGCTCACAGCCATTATTTAGTCCTACCTTTTTCTAATGCCCTCTCTGAGCACACACACTTTGATGGAAGCTAGAGACACGAGAACAGATAAGCCCGGGTCCCTTCACATTTCTTTGTGCCCCTTTCCACCCAAAAACATCCTGGATCTGCATCCATGCCAGTCCCTCCGCCAGCCAGTATATAAATTTGATTCCACCTCTGTGGCTCTTTTACGTGCCGATAATGCACTGTGCTGAGTTTGAAGATGTCTGGTACGTTTTAAAACATGTCAAGGTTATTATAAAACAAATGCATCAAAGCAACATTTTTTTGCCAACTTTCAATTTATGAATATGGATTTGCTGTAATAATTAAATTAGAACACTACTTCAGAAACCATTTGTCTAATGTATTTTTCCCAATCCTATTTCACTGAAAAACTTCCTGGAAATGGTCATCTGAAAAATGGACCAGATGCACTGAGGTCAAGATACCACCTAAAAAGTCTTTCAGGAAGACAGCATATTAAAATACACTAAGTTCAGGACTGTTTTGCTTTTTACTTTCTAGTATGCTTTGAAATATAACTCTAGGTAAATAGAATTAAATAAAAGGAGGTAATTTGAGGGAAACATATAGTCATTTTCAGATGGAAAAAGGATTAAAGGCATTAGGTCTTGCTTAAAAAGAGGTAATTATGAGGTAAAAGTATTTAAATCATTAGCTCAGGAAGCAATAGGAATTTATTTTTCAAAACTGGAAGAGGAGATTAATAAAGAGGCAATTAAAGTAAAGCCTAAAGAAAGAGAATTTACATGAGTAGAATTCCTACCATGTGCTGGCATGTTTTACTTAATCCTCACAACAACCTGATGAGGTAGGAATACTTATTCCTATTTACAAGGACGTTGTGGCTGAGAGTTTCCATGGCTTTGTCCTCCAGGTAGAATAGCCAATCAGTGACTGATCCAGGATTCAAACCTGGGTCTCCTTAGAAAGTCAATTTGGAGTCCATGACGTAGGGAATGATGGGGCAGAGGCTGTTGGCTCTAGAATGTGGAAGGAATGGGAATGGAAATAAAGAGATTAGCAAGGCAGTGCTGAAAGTAAGCTGAGGAAGATATGTGGGAACAGTCATATCCTAAGGGTAGGAGAGACACCCAAGCTCTAACAGTAGGTGCAGGGGCAAAATCCAGAGCACTGAGTCTTGAAAGGGGTGGAGAGGTATCCTTTTTCCACCAAAACAAATGAAACCAGGTAACAAATTAAGAAAAATTGAGGGGAGGCGGGGAAGACAGGGACGGAGAAATTTCCCTGGGGTCTTACTGTAGAGTCTCTAACTGCTAAGTAGGAGATGAGGTCATCACTTGAGAGAGGAAAGATGTTAATGGGGC
>PVKH010007886.1:0-19880 GCA_004027955.1 Chaetophractus vellerosus | reverse complement strand
AAGGAAGCCAGAGAAACAGTTGAGATTTTGAAGACACAGGAAACTGAGGAGATAATTGATGGCAAAAGTTCCCCAATGAGATAGAAGGAGAAGGCATCAAGAATAGAGATGTAGGAAATAGTATTTTAAAAAGAAAAGAATAGAACGTCTCCCTCTAGAATCTAGATGGAAGAAAGGAGAGAAATGTCAATCATTTGAAATGTAAATAAATTCTATATTGGTCTTAAGAGAAGTTATGTGAGAGTAATTTCTAAACTCTACAAGCACTAAACAACTATTAGTTACCATTATTATTAGTTTAATTTTAGTTTTTGTGAGGTATCAGGAATGTAGACCAGAGCTTAGAGGCAAGGTCATAAATGGAATGCTTCTTTGAGAATTACTGGTAGAGAAATGACAGTTAAATGAATGAGAATTGAAATCAATCTCCCAGGTAAGCATGTAAGGAGAAAAATCAGGGTAGCACAGAGAGTGCAGTAAGGCTTATATCCACTCTGTGGACACCGGTAAAGACCAATGACTCACTATAGGAACAGTTGGCAAAATTAGAGAGTTTAAAGGTACAAAGTCAGAATGGAATCAAAAGGGAAGTAAACCCAGTGTCACAAACTACAGGGAAGCCAAAGACAATGACTGTAACCCAGAGCCTGGGACAACACCCAACTGGGGCAGAATAGGCCCAAGCATAAATGTGTAGTGGATAAATTAGAGTAGGCTATGATTAAGAGGGTGGGAGTTTAGTGACTAAAAAGGTATTTTGCTAATCCAAGCTTCAGTCAGAGAATCCGGATTTCTGCTGGGTTAAAGCATGATTGGGCAAGGGAAAAGAAGGGAGTTCCTGGATAACATGTGCATCAGAACTCAGAACTTTACTTGAGAACACAGAGCAGATGCCGATCACAGCCAGAAAGGAAAGCAAAGACCAAAGCTTTATCACTAGAGCAGAAATATGAGAGTCCATACAGGGAAGTACCCAGAAGAGCAGGAAAACTTGAAGATCCAAAAGGGAATGCAGTAATTAAGGAAGCCAAGTCTTAAAATTCAACAGTTGCTCCTCCTGTGAAATGTGCATGTTATGACCACATGGTATGCCTTCCAACTGATCTTTAACTGAGATAAGTCCATAGCTCACAGGCTTCCTTTTCCTTTTGTCATCATTATGGGTCACAGGTTGACAACCTGTAAAATAGTCTGCTTTCATGGTTTCTGAGTTTCCACTACTCTAATGGATTTCATTTCTACTCTATTTGAGCAAGTCAGACTTTAATTTTCTGTTGAGAACCTTCCTCCTCGATTACCTTCTCAGTGCTACTAAGTTGAAGCTTCAACTTCTCCAGAACCTGTCTTTACCCAAAAATTTTCCAAATCTCTTCAGCTCTTCAAGGATTAAGTATAATCCTTATTCTCTGTAAAATAATATTTGTAGAATGTCTACTACATCACAGACCTTGAGCTAAACCCTTTACATGAATTTTCACATTTTTTTCTTACAAGATTATGATAGAAGAAAGTGTCAGTCAGAAAGAGAGAAACCTAAAGAGATATCAATCCACTCCAGTACAGGCTCCTTTGGAAAGACACATTTTACTCACATAGAGAGAGACGGAGTGAGGTCACCTTCACTAGTGAGCGTGGGTTTCCCATAGCCATGGGATGCAATCCGTGGCCAAGGCAGGAAGACATTCTATGCACAGCACCCCTCTCTTGTGTTTGTTTGCTATAGTGGAGGAAACCCACTCACTCACCACCAGGAACAGATATACCAGAGGGGTGTGAGCCAGATGTCGTAAAACATGCCCTCTAGAATCAGACTGTCTCCAGTGAACGTTTACATATGCTCAGGAAAATTGGGGAAGGAATGTACCATTTCCACAGTCCCTTTACCTACTAGATAATTGTGTTTTATCCTGCCAGGCTGACTTACCTGGTCCTGAGTACAGGATATGATTTGAGTCCTACAGAAAGGTAGCAGACTGTGCTAGATCTGTCCCCTGCCACAGCCAGCATGCTTCCCTTTTCAGCTAAGAGATTTGAAGTAACTTCCCCGTTGTCACAGTTACACATGGTTGAGCCTGGAGGTGATCGGGGTAGGGAGACACTGAAGTTATCCTTATGTTGGTTGTACTGTATGTCTTTTCTATATACTCCTCCTTTGCATAACCAGGATCTCATGGTCAGTCTTAGCACCACTGCTTACACCACTACCCTTCATTTCTCTTCCTTTTGTACACTGGCACATACCAAGCCTAATTCGGAGCCAACCTATTTTTGCCTATATTCATCATTCTTAATCACGGGCTGCTATGTCTTGTTGGAGAAAATTAAATAGTTGTGCTGATTGCTTTCATTACATTGTCATGATGTCCAACCTCTGCTGGGCCTTCACAAACACTGGCAATCCCTTTGCTCCTCTCTCAACAGCTATTTCCCATTTCCCACCATCTGTTCTAAATCTGTATAGTTTTCCTCAAGTCTACTTTAATTTAAAACATTCTTAACATGGCTTATGAGGCTCTCCAAAATTTGGCTCCTGCCCACCTCCCCAGTCTCCCTGAGGGTCACTCTCCCTCTTGCTTCTCTAGGTTCATATTGATACTTTTAAGCCCCTCATTTGGCCCTATTTGGATACTCTGTTCACAGTCTTTGGAAAGCCTTCTCTTGCTTATTTGTTTAATTAACTATTGATCCTTCAAGGTTAAATCATCTGATGAGCTTTTCCTGACCTCCTAGACTAGCTTTGATACCACCGTTACATTTTTAATATTCTCCACATTTGCAATAACTTGTTTGAAGCCACCCTTTCTCTTTATGTGGAGATCTGTGCAGATAGTGACAGTATTGTCACATTTAACTAATATATCCCAGCACTTGGTATATTTAACCGGAATCACAATTTTGGCATTACTATTCATATGTGTTTATTTGTACCTACAGAATGAAGAGACCCAGAATATCTAGGTTATACATAGAACCTGTGAAAGTAAAACAGTACATAGCTGGTGCATAAAGTGTTAGGTCTTTGCTGTTGATACTGAGTTGGGCCACAAGAGTTTCTCAGGCTAGATGCAGGTCCCAAGAAGGTATAGAGCAAATAAGTTCTATAATACATGGCTCTCTTGGTCTTGACCCTGAAGAAACCAAGATGTTTTGTAGAATGGTTTATTACATGGCATGTTTTAATGCAAAGACAGGCCAAGAACTAGGAAATCAAAGTGCTGAAAAGTTGTTCCAGCCCTTGGGGTGACGTGTTGATAATTTAGATGTTGTGTTTTCTAGGAACAAAGTGAGCAACTAAGCTATTATGGAATCAGAAATCTGGACTGTGGGAGCTGGGACATTTTCATTCTTAATTGCATTCTTTAAGCTTAGTATCATTGTTATCCTTTCCCCTTTGATATCTCTAGCCTCTGTATGGGAACAGAGCTCAGTGCCACAGTTTTACCTAGAACAAAAATTTGCTGCGCTTGGGAGAGAAAGGTAAGAATTAAAATGAACAAAGGTAAGCAGGTGAGGAGGCCGTCGTCAGAGGCATGGCTGGTCAATTATAGGTTCAAGCCCAAACTTAGAGAGATCTGATTCATTCACTCACTCATTTATTCATTAAATTGGGGAGAACAAGGGAAAGGTATAGTTTTGAAAGCCGTGATGGGAGATGATGAGAATACCAGGCTGAGCCATTTGAAGAATTTCATTCTAAAATGAGGCAGGGAAAAACATGAACAGTGTCTGACCCCTGGGAACAGATATATTTGGGAGTACATCTTTCCCCAAGCTACTGGTACCCTGGTCGAGAGTCAGTGAAGCCACTACTCTACACCTCTATCTGGCTACCAAGTAAATGCCTTTTTGGAATTGTTGCTAAGTCCTATCCCATGAAATATGCAGGGTTCAGAATTCAAAGTAGCAACAAGTATTCTCAAACCTTCCTCACCCACATAGACAGTTTATTGATCTAGGGACTACTGACATTCCATCTTTCCTTGGAGATGGATGAAACACCAGGCACACAACTGGACCCTGGAGGACAGTATTTAGCAAAAGATTGTGGAATATTTTGTCCTGGCTGAGGGGTACAGGAGTACATTACTCAGGAATAATTGCTTGCAATAGACAGAGAAACTAAACTCAAAGTTATTGAAGGCAATCAAAAAATAGGGGCTATTTAATATTTCACAGAATTGCAAAATCTAGAAATAGACTACTGAGTGCAAAGGTGTTGGCCATTGGCATGGCTGGATGAAGGGACTCAAGTAACGTCAACAGGATATGATCCATTTCAAAGTCTCTGCTCAGCATTCCACAGAGAGAGCCCTGGCACCTCCAGCATCACTTCTTCCTTCTTGTCAGCAATCCCAATAGAAAGCAATATATCTGTTCTCAAGTTTAACAAAGCAACTGGATTTGACTCCTAATGACCCAGAATGAATCTTATGCTGAACTTGGCCTAGCTCACCAAATATGCAAAGTGCCTGAGACCTGTACCACATCCCCACCCCTGCATCTTAGGGTGAGTCAACCTTATGCATACCAAGTAAACCCAGAATAGTGAGGAAGGTAATTTCTCAAGGAAAAATGGTAAATTTTATTTTAAAAGGGAGAAGGATTCTGAGTTGGCAAAAATTATAAAAATCACTATAAAGGCTTTCCAAGAGAAGGGATATGTAACACTGCCTGAGTCAGACGTGAAAGAAGCCATAATGCTTCCCCATATTAGGATGTTTTTGGTTGTTGTTGTTGTCATTGTCATAAGCTCCAGAAACCTAGGGGAAACACATAAACTTACGTAATCGAATTATAGTGCTCCAGCCTCAGGGGTTGGACCTAGGAATAAGACCTTTAGCATGACTTTTTTGATCTTCAGCTCTTTCTTTTATCTTGCACGTTAGTTTTATTTCTACTACCTTGTTTTCTTCCCCCAGTGGTAAATATCATTCCCTACTCATATCCCCACTGCTTCATCAAAAAGTAAATTTCATTATCATTTCTAGCCTGAAAAATCATGGGAAGAAACCCAAAATTGGCCAGCTTGGATCACTTGTTCATCTCTTGAAACCAGGGTCTACTACCAGAAGCATGGTATAGTTTGATGGGCAAAGTTATCCATTGCATGAGTTCTCAAACTTTTTGTGCCATAGACCTCTTTGGAAGTCCAAGGACAGCTAAAAATTATTAAGAATAATATGTTTAAATGCATAAAATACAACACATAGGATTACAAAGGAAAACTGTAATTATAAGCATAAATGATACCTGCCACATCGGTAATGTGATATGAAAATATGTTATTTATTTTGGTAACAGCACAGGTACTCCTAATATTGCTGTGGTTTGTTGTCTGCATTCAAATTTGAAGAAAATCATAAAACTTAGTTTGACGTTAGTGAACATAAAGTTATAACTTTCCCCACACAGGGCTTCAGTCCTTTGAATTCTATTCATGGACCTTTGAGTTCCACAGGCTCCAGGTTAAGAGCTGCTGCCCTAGAAGGTCACTGAGGTAATAGTTTGAGAGAACCCTAAGGAAAGATGGATTCCAGAGACTACTGGGTCAGGGCAGTCCATCTTCATCTGGATAATTTTATTCCAGGGCCAAAACTGAGATTTGTTTATGTAAGAAATCCATTTTCACTAATATTACTGTAACAGTGATCTAGGAAAGTATTGTATTGTGAAGCCTTCATTGACCTAGCTATTCCTTAGATGTCTTACCTGAAGAGTGGGGTAATTTTTGGTGCCACTCTGTTGAGAATAGGTAATTTCTCAGACCTAACCCTTGATTTGAGTTGAAAAGCCCTAAGTGGGTGGCAAAGTTAACATTTAGCACTAAGCCGTGAATGCCGAGAGTTGAGCATAAAGAAGACCAGTTTCTTTCTGGTGGAAGATGAGGTGCTCTCCCCTTTTCAATGGGCAACCAGGGGTGGGGAGGCATAGACAAGTGGCACACTACCAACAGTCCTGTGGAGTTAGAGTCTAGAACTGGACAGACTTTGGTGAGAGCTAACTCTAAGAGAGTTAAAATCTCTATTTTAAGACTCTAATGGTGTTTTTTTTCTTTTCCTTATTCTATTTTTTAGTACACTTATGCTATTTTAAAATTGTTTTAAAGACCCCAGACTTCAACTGTGCTAAGAAGGACCAAGTGAAAGGGATTTGATCTATGATTGGAACCAAATTTTTGAAGAGCTGTAGGAATGTACCACTGGTAACTGGCATTAGTATCTATAGTAATTGACATGAGATGAAAGGTCTAGGAAATAGATTAAGGCCTCTTGATCCTGCCTCTTCTTGCTACTTGGGGATCTCTTTGCAGTGTTAAGCTTGGGACTTTTAAGTGAGCTTCAATAAGAAGCCTTTATGGAAAGGATTAGCCAGATTACTGTGAACTTGGGTGGAGGCAGGGCTGAAAATCATAGCCAACAAATATTGAGTAAGTATTAAGAGTCAGGGATTTTACATATATTATCTCATTTAATTCTCTCCAACCTCTGTGAAATGACTATCATTATTTCCATTTCACAAGTGAGAAACAAATTCCAAGAAAGTGAACAATTTATTAAAGATCACACAGCTGGTATGCAGTGGAACAAACATGGGAAGCTTGATTCCAAATCTAGTACTCTCTCTTTTGTACAATAAATCCATGCCAAAAAAATACATTTGCCCACCCAACTATTTCTTGTACCCGTTGGTCAGCTTCTCTGGACCAGAGATAATTTGTTAATTAAAAAAAAAAAAATAGTAGCTACTGTTAAAAACCTGGATGAGCCTTTATGTGACCTCCAGGCACATGTGACCTTAACCTGCTTTTCTCAAAAAAAGAGAGTCAGAATGATTGCAGACAGAACAAATACTTACAATTTTTATATATCCTTACTCGAGCTGTATTCATATTAAAAAAAAAAAAAGTCATACTCCTAATCATTGGATTACAGTGAGATCAGAAAAGAATGATCTAGTATGTCTCTAATGCCACACTGGGAACCATAACAGGAAACATATGTAAAGGTATCGATTTTCACAAAACAAATATTTGTTAGGGAAAGGGATTTACACTTTATGTGTGTTGAGCTTCAGACTGATAAAACTAATACATGGAAATGAACGTGATGATATATCATGATTACTTATGACATAGTGGCACCACTCTCAAATTAATCCAGACATTTAGACCTTCAAAGAGGGTCACTCTTTTTTGGACTATGGCAGCAATTAATAAATCAATCTTACATAGAGTGATTGATTAGCACTTTTTGCAAAATGTATAGCAAACGGCTATGTTAATCAAGGGAAATAAAACTATTAATAGATCTTCTTTTAATTTGAATTCTTTTCAATTATAAACAGATTTTTTCCTCTTGCCATATCTAAGTGCATTTAATATTCTATGCATAGCAAAATGTTTAATACTGACAAAATAGCCACAGTCTGTAACCTCTATTGGGAGAGGCTTTGATTACAGTAAAATTACACAAAAATGTGTCATTAAAAGGCATTGGACAGACATAAAATCTAACCTTTTGAGCTGAAGAATACTTAATATTCTCTTCATGACCGTGCAAGGGGAAATTCTTTGCTATGGAATAGCTATTTTCCTGTTAAGCAGGCTATTTCATCAATGATTTATTCCTGAGATGTAATAGGTCGTTTAAAATGGTGGTTTAAAAGTTGGGCCTTTTTGTTTAATTTTCTCACAGGCGGTTGGTAATTATCATGGTCCTGCAGTTTCTCTGGAATGCCGTGGAGGGTCAAATGCCAATGGAACCCTGCTTTATAGGGTAATTAAGACAGTCGACATGGTTATTAAATACATCATGCTAAACTAAACTGGAATGCTGTGAAATAAAATCCAAAATCATAAATAAAACTTGGGTATTCTCACAAAGGGGTATGTGTAAAAAAGGAGGAGCTTTATGCTCTCAGAATTGCAATAAATAGCTCTTGCCCACTCAGACCAAACTGAAATCTGGCTACCGAAGGCTTCTGGATTTGTCTTTTAGAGTGCGTAACTAAACTGTAAATGCTGTGACTCTGCATATAGCCGAAGTTCTAATTCACACTATTTCATAATACGGAAAACCATGTGAAAATGCTGCTTATGGAATCGTGTCTTCTGTATTCCTTACTGCTAAGATCAAAATCTGGAAAAATACAGACCAAATTAAGATATCCAATGTCACTTTGATGTGACCAGCAAATGAATATTAGAGAACGTTTAGAAAACAGAATTGAGAACCTGTCTCTTTGTAAGTTCTTTCCAATGACTACTCATTGCTGTGGATTCAGGCTGCCTTTCAGAATACATCTGTAACGTGCATGATATAATGAGTACTTCAAAGAAACCATTAACAGGCTCTATGAAGGTTTGTTGACGTGGATAATTCTAAACAGTGGTGATAGGTAAATATTGTCATCAGTAGAGATATAAGCCTTCCAAATATGTATCCGGCTTGCGGTCATAAGCTTTCCAACTCAAGAGCCGAAGGCTTCGGTAATTTAATTTCTTTCCAGAAAATGTGATGAGTATACAAAAATGCTGGCAAAAGGGCTGGACAAAATGAGAACAGAATAAAATATAATCTTTCCAACCTATAATATGCTGCCTACAAGAGATTTTAAATTATTCTTCCCTTGCGTATTGCCTGGAAGTCTTTTTTGCTATATGCATGTTTACAGGCAAATTCGTTGGTTTACTAGAAAAGGAAAAGAACTAGCCTTAAATAGGGGAAATAAATATTTCCAATTCCAGCTGTAAAACTAGAAGCCAAAATGTGTAGTTGACAGGCACAGAGCCAGCTGACTTCAGATCACTAGCCTTTCCTTAAAATCGCTCTTCCTATTTCCACATGGAACACATTTTAAGTTAACAATGTGTAGTTTGGCAAAGGAATTGTTTTTCTTTGGCATGAAACGGTTGTCTCGTTTTTTAAAAATGTATTTTCTGCCTGCTTCTATATACAACGTATGTCGACATTCTTTTGAACTTTAAAAATTGTTGGTACATGAGGAAAGCTTTAGACAATTACATATTTTGATTTTTGTCTAAAAATGAAAATACATATTTAACATATTCGTATGCTTGTGCTTATACCTCATATAATTCTGAACGCTTACATAAAAACACCTTGAAATGCATGTTAAATGGTGACTTAACTACATCACATACTTTGGGAAAGCAGGCTTCTTTTAAAAAGTTATGTAAATTTTCTTTGATGAGTATTTTTATAGGGCTTATTGACAATTTACAATCTGAAAATGCATGTGGCTATTTCCTTCTCTTGTCTCTGTCAGAGTCTTAAAATTGAGTGATTCTATCCACAATGTATTTATAGCCCTGAAAACTGTAGAGTGGAATGCTACCCATTCAAACATTTGCAGTCTATTTCCCCATTTCTGGCTACTGCCACAGAAAACTCAAAAAAGCAGAAATGCAAATTTTCAGACATTGGTTCCACATGAAATGGGACAGACTGCTGCACCAGCTACTGTTGTGAGACCAGATAGGGCCACTGCTGCCTACACATAAAGAAGGCCATTAAGGAGAAGTTGTTTATTTCTGCTTCTGCAGAAATCATAAACACCAACCCTGAGCCTGACAGCCCAAGCTGTGCTGCAGTAAATTCTCGTACTTTGCTGGCCATTCTAAGCTGCCCAGTAAAAGTTGCTGTAGCTAAATCCCATATACATTTCATGAAATAATCCTACTCAGAAGATGGTATCATATTCATGCACAGCAGGGTGTGCAAATGCCTATAAATCACATGTAGAATCTGAAATATCTATAAAAAAATCTGTGCAAATTTAACCATGACCCTTTGCCAGACAATAGGCCTTCATATGCTTTGCAGCTTAGCAGACACCCAGGAATTTTGTTTGGAAGTGATAGCTACTGTCTATGTAATATTTAGGACCTATTCACGAAGCATCTGGCAGAAAATAAAAGGGTTTTCTCCACTAGCATATGCTAAAGAAGGATGTGGTCCTGGGCCGACTCCTCCTCTTCTGATTTTTTGCAAATAGCACAACATAAGAGACGGTTGTTTCTGGCTGCCCTGCTGCCTGTCATGGCTGTCAGGCCAAATCCCATGAATTATTGCTCCTCCAGATGTAAGAGATTTTCAGGCTGCCTTAAACTGCCTGTGGTTTGTGGTACTGGAGAGGAGAGAAACGAGATTAAACTTCATCTCATCAGTGCAATCTGAAAAGATCACACAGAGGACTAATAATCAGGGCTTTTTCATTCCAGAGCCAGACTTGAGAGCTGTGTGTTTTTGTTTCAAGGTGATGTCACATTAAGCTTGTTGGAAGACAGTGATTAAGGTCAAACAATATTTGAGGAAGATCACAAATAAAAATTTTTTTAAACAGCATTCAACCCTCTTCTGATGCTTCCTTATTACATGTGCTTAAAGAGAAAGGGCTGGTCGTGTCCACTGACAGCAAAGAAAGGAAAATGAACTTAGTCCTGTAATTCCAAGTTGTCAGCCATTCTTAACACAGGCTAATGTGAGAAAAATTAGAAATGTCCCCATAAAATTATAGCTCTACATTCATCGTAATTTAGAGGATGCATTCATCACCATCAAAAAAAAAATTGTGTCACTTTTTGTTATCTCTAAAGGTCAATTTTGAAGTCTTGATTTGTGTGTGTGTGATTCTGTGAATATGTCAGATAAAGTCTGGAAATATTCATTTAAAAAATCAGTGGGTGATAATGCTTTCCAATATGTAAAGTTTTTTAAAAGACATTTTAGTTCGGTTCTCCCCTCAAAAGAAATGCACTCCTATAACCTCATATAAGTGGTAAATATCAGCAGATTCAATAACCCTGGTTACCAACATTTAGCTAAAGGTTTTCATAACTGTTTCCAGAATGACTCAGAAAATAAATCACACCCACTTCCATTATATACAGTTTGAGTCCTCAGGGAGAAAACGTACAACTCATTACTTTTCCATTCCCTTTGATCAAGTACTATATACAGCACCTGGATATTATAATTTTAAATAATAGTTGTGACACAAACTAGGATAATGCTTAAAAACTTAAGAATCTTAATATGGTTACTATTAGCTCTTATCATTTATGGAATGGAGAACTAGTGAGGGGTTTTGTGGCATTTTGCTAGAGCTCCATTAGCAAAATATTAATTATAGATCAAGAAAACATGGTTTTTAAGAAACACCTGGAAATAATCGACAAATATATATGTCTTAGATCAGAACATAATTGCCCCAATTCAACCTGTGTACTTTTTCTTTTTTAAGATGTAGCCTGTTTTAGTAATGGGGTAGGCTACCAGATGTAAAGCCTCCCAGGCCAGCTTTTCTTTCCATTTCAGCTTAGGCACCTCACAAAGGTTCTCTAATGTGAGGGATCCCAGTGAAACAGTGATGAAAACCACAGGTACAAGTGGCTTACATGAAAGCAGTTATTGCTTTTCATGCATTGCATTATAGCATAGGGGGAAAAAAGTCCTTCATTGCAAATGCATTAATTATTTGACACTGGTTTGCCTCAAAGTCATTTTTACTATGGGATACAAGTGAAAGATCACAGCTGAAAAAAAGATCATCATACTTGAGGTAGGCTCACAGAGCCTTTTCTTATGTTCTGTGTGAAGTTGTCTTGAACTGAAACCTATGCTCCTTAAGGATTAAGGGACTGAAAAGCAAAGACTGAAGCTGCTGTAATTTAAACCTCGAGATTCCCTAGCGCAAAGGTGTAAAATGGACTAAGCCAATCTGACGCTTTCCTTGTTCAGTAAAGAAATAATTTTTCTTTAGAAAGTTTTACACTATTAACATTCCAAAGGTGTTATAATCTTTAAAGTAAGTGGTCTTTCCTTGGTTTTTAACATGCATTGGGTGCCTGCAGGAAGCTGAATAAGTGGACATGGTTTTAAATTGCAATTTATTACATCCCGAAAAAATTCTCTCTCTCTCTCTCTCTCTCTCTCTCTTTCTCTCTCTCTCTCTCTCTCTCAATATATGAGAAATATGAAGAAATTTTAAAGGAAAATGCATCATTGATCATCAGTGACTACATTTCCTTAGTTAAGTTAGTATTTTATTCCATTAAATATTTTTGTGGAGTTTTGAGTTGTGTATTTGCTTTTAGTTTAGTTTCCTGGGGGGGGGGGGAATGCATTATTTGCAAGTCAATAAATTATCCAAGTCAATGAAATTAGAAAATATTATCTTCCTTTAAATAAAAAAAATAATTCCTGAGCAAAGGAAAGCCATTTAATTGCAGGCATCTAACTTCTTACATGTGAATTAAGTCAAATGAATGCTCAAGGAGTGTTTTATTCATTCTTTTTTTTCAATCTTTCATTCAACAGTTACTTATTAAGTACCTACTACATGTCATGAAGCTAGGTAGTTCAGATTGAACGATATAAAAAGAGATATCATCCTGCCTTCATGTCTAGTGGCACATATATTAAATTAATAATTCAATAAATCGCTATTTAAACAGCAGTTTTTCTGAGTGCTACAAAAGGGATGCCTGAAAAGGGGTTATGGGACTCCATGTAATATGGAATTCATATGAACATGAATTTAGTAGATTCTTGTGGTCTTAGAGCTCTCACATGAGGCTGCGTTCATTTAACCCAAGTAAAGTAACTGAAAGCTTTATTTCTATAGTTTCTAAAAGCAAAAACAAACAAAAAAAAAACTGTAACTCTAAACAGAAGATTGGGGAAGGCTGAAAATTTTTGTGTGCTGGTGTCAGAATTCTGTGTTTCACATTTACTTTCCCAGGTAGAGTAAGGAAAGTAGCCAGTGTAAGAAGAAAATATTTCCAGAGTAAGCCATTTACTGATTATATCCAATCCCTCCTCTGAAAATCCATTTGGAGAAAACAGAGACATGTTAAAAAACAAAATCAAAAACCTTCAGTCACAAACCCTCAATTTTAGCCTTTGCCTTTTCCTCACTTCAGGTTTTCTGCCTCTATTTCTAATCTAATCTTTGAAGACAAAATATAACATCATTTCCTCACCTTCAACTTTGTAATGGTTTGGATATTTCACATCTTGATCTTTTCCATCTTTTATCCTCTGGATTTTATTTCTATCATTCAGAGTGTTATTCCTATTTAGCTAATATTTTTGCCATTCACATTTTATGTCTTTAATAGTGTATAATTGAGTAATCATTTGATTAATTTGATCAATTTGGCCAAACTAGAAAATATAAATTAGCCAGATTATCTACATACATAGATCAAACTAGTCTTGCGTTCTGTTCTTCCAAATCACTCAACAAAATTCCCCTAAACTATTTTCAAGTACCCTTCCCCTTCTTTCACAGTTTTCACCTTCCAGCCTCTCCTGCCTCTGCTATTGAGTTTGAATTCTTCACCTTTACCAAACCCACCTTCTCTAAACCTGCAAATCAAATTACTCACCACATAAAAATTTTCAAATATTCTCCCTTTGATGTCCAACAGCCCTAATGATTTTCAGATTTACAGAATGAATACTGTATTTAGTTGTTCCAAATATGAATGGATGGATGGCTGAAAAGAAAGTTGCAACGAGGTGGAATTCAGGGAGCACTTTATGTTTCAGAGTTTACTTTTCCTGGTTAAAGCCAAACATTTTTATAGCATAAGACATGAAAAAATATAGAAAAATATCAAGTAGAAAACAAAAATAACCTATTATCCAATCAACCAGACCAGATCAGTGGTGTTCACCACTTTAATCTTCAGTGTGATGTGTAAAAATATATTCTGAGGATAAAAAAGAAAACAAAAACATTGTCTTCTTTTCTTTTGCTTAATTAAAAAAAATGGATGTCTACCTGCATATTACAAAGTTCCTGCAAAGTGCTAAAATGAAGCTGTAATACAATTCAATTAATGACAACAACCATTGTCTCCTCTCCGAGGGAGAAAAATAAGGATCCCTAATCACCGTTATCACCTTCCATTAAAGTGAAGGCTTCTTCTGAAGTTAAACCTGGCACCTTTTAATGTCGGGATTTTAAATTACTTGAATATTTTTACAGGAATTATTCAACCCCTCTATTATTTCTACTGCATAGCTGAATCATTTAATGGAACTTTTCATCTTAGGATGGTCTCCCTTGACCTGGAACAATACCTCATTCAGTCATTACTCTTTCAGTCATCATAAACCAGTGATTGAGCATCTGTTGTTCATTGTTGGGGCATCATTCTAGGTACTTAAAATTCAAAGATGCAAAACTACAGCAAACATGCCCTCAAGAGGCTTACCTGTTCCTTTAATTAATTGTAAGTTTTCATATAAAAAATAGAGTTCACTTTACTGTTAGGTAAGTAATATGTAAATAAGAAAGTGAAAAACTCGCCTCAATTTCATATGGCATCTTGTGAAATAAAATGCAGGGATTTGTGCATTATTTAATATTTTAGAAAATCTGCTCCAGGCTTTTCTGTGAATATTAAGTTGGCTCTGCATGGCATGGTACTTTTGCTGTACACGCTGATACTACTACCTACTACATTCAAGTTATCATTGGTTTCCCTGGAAAGAAGTAGAATAAAAAAACACTTCAAGATTTGAATTTGAAGCTGTACCAAACAAAAGCCACAAGTGTAAAACTTGAAAAGTGTCCTAGTATCTCAAATTTATGGGTGATTGGCGGATGGTGGCGCAACTTTCATGTGGGTTTATGGCTTTCTATCTGTAGACGTTACTTTGACCAAGACTTCCATTTTAAAGCTTAAAATCCTATCTTGAAGGTTCAGACACCCTCTCCAGGAGCCCAAGTAATTCCATTTCTATGCTCCATGTGCCTCTTGAGGCCAGACCTGCCAGTAATGCTTAATTGGGTTAGAAGATAGTGCATGGTACCAGTTTATCATACAGGCAACTGACACAAAACTTTTTCACTTATCTGAGGTTGGACTGCATCTGGGTTCAGAGATGAAAGGTCAGTTCTTTATCCACTAAGTCCCCAGACATTGCAAAATCCCCAGTACATTACAAATTTGAACAGTTTAAGCTCTCTTAAATAAAGAATCCCTTCTCTGGGTAAAGTATACAGTGTATATAGATACAGTGGAGAAGAAACATGTGAAAGGTCACAGCCATGACCTTTTAACATCAATAGTTTTATTTATAGTCAGGCGCTTAGACTATAGGGCTTAATATAAAAGCAAGAAGAAAGACAAAGGTATCTGGTTAGCTTAATAATATCTATCAGTTTCTCTAAAATTTGCCTTTTTTACTCTTGAGCTGAGAATAAATATTATAAATAATTAAAGTGACAGTAATTTTAAAGTAAAGAATAACATTTCTCAATCATTTTTAATTGAACATGTTCCATTTCTCTCTTGATATGGCCTAACACAATCTACCTGATTTTAATGTGATAGAGATATTTATTTCTTAATCATGTGTGATTCATGTTTAAAAGACAAAATAACAGCATTTTTATTTTTATGACTACCTGCCTCCATGTCACCGATTTGGTGCCCTGCTGTGTATGTGAAAGTATATGTTGTAATCTTACAGCAGTCAAAACCCTGCTTTGTGGATTTTTTTGTAGGTTAAAAAATTTGGCAAATACACATGCATTAGTTTGCTGTTTTCAAAATAGTCCTCTAGAACTTGTAAGACAATGACTGAAGCCACATTGGGAGAATTGCAAGAAGGACCAACTGTTATGTGGTAGCAAATTGTGAACAAGGCTGAAGAATAGGCCATGAAGGGCTCTGTTGGATAAACTGAAGAGATGGGTTCTTAAATTAATGAAGATGGGGAGCCTGGGAAAAGTTTATATGGGAGAGCATCCTGATCTGACTTGCGGACTCTATTCAGAGAGGATAACTAGAAGCCATTTGGACTGTGCTTTCATTACCCGCAAAAAAGAACATCACACCTTTTCTTTCCACCTTTGCTGTTAGGTAGACCATCAAGGCCTAAAATTCGTTATTCTCTCATCTTAAGAGTCTAATTTCCCTCTTAGGATCCCTAACTGAGAGGGGCCCTTTGCCTGGGACATTGCACTGGTGATGTATCTTTTGTACAGTTTCTTACAATATGTTAATTTAAATTATGCTCCAGTGATAATGGAAATTAACAGATAACTTTTTCTTTTCTGTTTAACCGGAACTTCTAGAAACAATGTCTTAACTCCAAGAACTGACTAAATTGGTCAGAATTTCAAATGCTTTATAAACATAAAGAGTGGTCAAGGATGTCCTTCCATGCTTCATTTAAGTCAAATTTAACACTTAGGGCCTTTGTCTTCTAACTCTCTATTCCAACCACCCTCCACCCCCCAGTGTGTTATAGAAATCCCTCTCTGGATTACTACCTACACTTTAGAGAAGAAAACTACTCTTCTGGTACAAAGCAGACTGTGGGCAAACTGACTGCTGGTAAAGCATCCAGGAAGCAACTAGCTATAAAAGCTGCTCATAAGATTCTCCCTCTACTGGAGGGGTGAAGACTCTAACTCGAAGTTATCAGAAATCTACCAAACTTCTGATCTGCAAAGGCCTCTTCCATCATCGGGTGTGAGATTTACTCAGAACTTCAAAACAGATCTCTGCTTCCAGAGGCAGTTGAGAGCACTTTGCCGGAGGCAAGTAAGGCCCATTTGGTTGACTTTTTGAGGGCACAGACCCGTGTGCTACCCATGCCAAACGTGTAACAATTATGCCAAAAGGTATCCCCCTAACACGCTGCATAGGTGAAGAATATGCTTAAGAAACCATTATGATGGGAAACATTTCCTTTAAAAAAAAAAAAGTTTTGTTTTTAAAATTCTTTTTCCTGTTACCAGTAGTTCTGAGTGTTAGATATTTTTCCTCCCTTGGGGTCAAAAAGTACTGAAGTATGTGATTGCAAATGGAAAAATAGAGGGCAGAAATCAGGTATTGGCAGTTTTCCATTTTAATTTCAGTGTGAATTTTTAATATAAAGGCAGGGACATAAAGCATTAATGTGTCAAAATGTTTCAGTGAACAAGTTTCAACAGTCAACTTTATAACAATTATTAATAAACCTGTTAAATTTTTCAGGACAATGCTAATATCTGGATTTTTAAGACAATAAACTTCTTATTGATGACTAAAAAAATATGTCATTGAAATGCAAACTTATGTGTAATTTTCTTATACATATTATACTTCAATTAAAAGTTTTTAAAGACATAGATTTGTTTTTCCTTTGCAAAGAACAGATAATTTACATAGAATAAGAATACATATTCCTTAGTCTCAATGAATATTTTTTTAATTGAATTTAAACTTCAAAGTTCTAACAAGGATTAAAAAATAAAAGTGAAACCTATTTCACAACTATGAAAACAACCTTTACTTTTGTAAAAGAATTAGTATGCTGAATCTTCAGTTATGCTTCTATATGTGATAATTTCATTCTATTGAAAGCTCAAAGTCTATCCTTACATATTCAAGCCAAATTACAGTCTCATAGTCATCCTCAAGAGCCATTTCTTCCAGGAAATTCTGCACACCATTTACTCTGAAATTTCCATCTGGGTCTCTTGTATTTTGCATCCACCTACAGCTGACTTAATGATGTCTTGAGCAAGCAATTGCATTCCCTGTATCCTCTTGGTATCACACTATGTTAACATTTTTCATTTTTTCCATAAAAAAAAATGACATTTGTGGGTTTGATTTATCTCTTTAAAATACTCAATTTCCAATGCTGAATATGAACTGTACCCAACTCATGGAGAAAATACAGCACCAACCAAAGCAGACCCTTAAAATTTAAAAAAAAAATTAATTCCATAGATATCATATAATTTCCTCCAAAAAATACACTGTCAAACAACACAAAGCAAATAAAGTGCTAAATTTATTTCTCTCTGCAGCATTTAATCCTGTTGAACATATACCTCCTTGAATTTTCCTTAGATTTCATGACACAAGATTCATCTCATCTTCCTCCTAAGCCCACATTCTAGGCTGTCCTTTCTCTACCCCTGATGGCAAATAAGATTCTATAACTTGCACCAAACTCCTTGAAACACTTGTTCTGTCCAAGGTGTGACTCAGGCCTCTCTCTAGTCATTCCCTTCACACTCTCTCCTGATGTAACAAGCTTTACCTCAATTTTAATACCACAGTCCTTGGCCACTAGAGATCTCATTTTCTATGTTAACAACAGTCCCTCTCCAAAATAACTCTCCCCTATCCTCACTGTGCCTCTGTTGTGCCATCCCCTTCTCAGTGATGTCTCTGACTCTACTCTTGGCAGCCTCTCACCTGTACCCTGCAGTCAAGAGTGATCTAAGTGAATATTATGATGAGCGTAATACTACTCATTCATTCATTCATTCATTCATTCGCTTTTTCATTCAACAAATATTCATTGAGTGACGGCCCATGCTAGGCTTTATAGATATTCGGAGATGAACAGGACAGTTTTTTCTCCGAAGAAACACTGTCTTTTGGGGGAAGGCATACAAGCATGACTTTCAGACCCGTAGGTTCTGCAGCAGACAGCTCAAATGCCTTTGTGTGTGATAGAAATGTTCTCCTAATGTGGCCCCTGCCTCATTTACTACATTTCCCTAGGGTGTGTGGATCTTGAATGAACCTTACACTTATGCTCCTGTGCTTCTGTTATCTTTTCCTGAAATGTCCTTACACTTTGTCAGTTCAGCAAACTGATTCTGGGCCTTCTTTTCTGGCCTCCTCAAAGTTGGCATCTGTCTTCTGTACTCAATAACATCCCATGCAGGTTAGCATTTATCACATTATTTACTAATTATTGACTTCCATCTTTCCTACTAGATAGTGATATACATGAGAACAGTGATGGAATCCCCTGTGCCCTTCGCGTTGAATAAACGATCATCATATACTTGAGGATCAGAAAATGATTAAGAACCCAGCCCAGGGAGTCAGACAGACATGCATATGAATTCCAGTAGTACCGTGTAACAATGATGTAAAATGGAGGAGTTACTTGTCTTCTCTGAGTTTCAGTTTCCTTTCCTTTTAAGTGGAATAACAATATTTATTCTAAGGTGTTCCTGTGAAGACTAAATGAGGTAATGCAAATAAAATATTTGGTGTGGTGCCTGACTGACAGTAATATTCAATAATCTTTAGCAATTATTATTATCTTTCTGAAAATTTCTGTTGGCATTATTCCCTTTACTTTTTTTTTTTAATATTTATTTTTTTAATTTTCTGCTTCCCCAGAACCCACCCCCACCACACTTCAGTTCCTTGGAATACAGCTCCAGCAACCTCAGCTGGAGGCCTCTAAACTGCATTCGCTTTAAAATATAGAATGACTGAAGTCAGGTCACCCTTTGATAGTAAGGCAAAAAGAGGAATTGCCAGATTGCCCAGGTAAGTACTCTAAAGGGAAGGGTGAAAGAAGGGAAGGGAATTAATGAGGGCACTGGAGATGAAGTTGAGCCGGAAGTATGGGTCAAAAGTAAAATGGTAACTGACTGCATTTTAAAGGTAAAGTTTACAGTTGTCTCATTGGTTTTGCCTCTTTCAGTTCAAGAAGAAAAAGTGGCAGCACCTGAAACCTACCCTGCTCAATCCCTCTATAAGAACTCTCGACCACTCATATTTTTTAATAGGAATAAAAAAGAGTTAGAATGGAGGCACAGTTCCCATCAATCATGGAATAGAGGCCTAAACTGTGGAATATTCACTTAATGGAATACTATATATCAATGAGAATGGACAAACAACAATTGCATGTGACAATATAGATTTTTTAAGATCTCACAAATGTAATATTAATAACATAATTTTTATAATTTCAGAAACATAATGTTGAGTGAAAAAAATGAGTATGTATTATATTTCCATATAACAATACAGCAGTGATCTAGGAGATTAAAAGTCAGAATAGTGGTTACCATTGAGGCAGGGA
>PVKH010007885.1:0-19867 GCA_004027955.1 Chaetophractus vellerosus | reverse complement strand
TCTGAAGCTGTCTGACTTTGTTCTCCCAACCACCATCAACACATCTAAATATTATCTTTCTGTTAACCAGGAGTCTTCCACTGGCATTATCACTCAAAACATGACACATTTGTGCCATCTACTCATGTTTTCAATATGAATGAACTAGTGGCATGCTTTCTGGATTTCTTTTCGTAATTACTTCTGTTTCCCCCATCCTACTTCCATCTTTCAGGGAATTTAATTAGCCTGTTGTTTACCATGCCCACTCATGAAGAAGTGAGTCAACTTCAGGTCAACATCAATCCAGCCACAATCTTATCTCACTGACCTGACTCAAGATTCTTGCTGCCTTTATCATCATTGACTGTTCTGCAGAAAGCTGAAGCATTGTTGCTACTGTTTCTCCTCTTCCACTTTAAAAGTGGAAATGGGCATTTAAATTTCATTAACTAGCCAACACAGATTAGACATCTGAGGGAAAACTGCATTACAGCATAAACTATGGCACTTAGAGCACTACCCATGCTGATTTAAGAAAAAAAAATCAAGAAAATGAAAAGCCTTTACTAAACATAGATTTTTTTAAAAACTTTTTTTTAATTTATTTTTTTAAAGATACTTAGATTGTATAAACGTTACATAAAAAATATACCAGATTCCCATATGCCCCACTCCCTACCCCTCCCACACTTTCCCACATTAACAACATCCTTCATTAGTGTGGTACATTTGTTACAATTGATGAACACATACTGGAGCATTGCCACCAAGCGTGAACCATAATCCACATTATAGTTTACACTCTCTCCTGCACCATTTTATAACATACGACAAGATATATGTCCTGAAAATGCAAGCATATTACACTTATTTTTCCCTCTCCCTCCCCTCAGAACCTCCAGTGGTCGCTGCCTCCACATCAATAATAAAAGTTCCTCCATTGCTAGAACAACAATAACTCTATAGTAGAATAGTATGAAGTCTACTCTAGTCCATTGTTCATTCCCCAATCCTGAGGATTCTGGGATGGTAATGCCCACTCTGCCTCTAATTGAGAGGGGTTTAGATCCCATGGTGCAGATGGATGAGACAATCTTGCCTGCAGTTGCAGACTCTCTCTGTTCCCTGGGATGGTCGTTGTCCATCATCATCTCCCTATTAGTTGTCCTGGGTGAGTCCAATGAACTGGAGAGTAGGTGTTGCAACTCTGTTGAGATTCAGGGCCCAACTGACACATGGAAAGCCCAAAGACTTTAGTCTCTTGGACATATACCTATCAACTCTAGTACTAACTATAGATTCAAATAAAAGGGGCAGAAGAGCCATGTGTAGGGAAACCATAATGTTGGGAATGTTCTTTTGGAAAATATGGCACGAGAGGGTTACTGGTTTAGGGTGTTGGATGTGGAGGGCATGTGGAACAGGGAGCACCTGGGGCAGGCTTCTAGGGAGTGTGTGAGTGTTCATCTTGTCATAGTGTGCTATATCAGTGGGTGGACACCCACACAATGAACAGGAAGGTGTTGGACTCCCATCTTGGGGAGTCCTGCTATGTTCCTCAAATAGAGGTGTGGTTGCCAATTGAGAGCGTAGACAGTGCCTAATAGGAGAGGAGAGGTCAGTATGTCAAGCTCTCAATGTTGTTGCAAGTAACTATGAATCTTGTTCTTCAAGGAGTGAAGCTTGATAGTTGCTGTAGCTCCCGGGGGAAGGCAGGGAGAAATAGAATAGATGGAACATGAGGCATTTTGGGGGCATTGGAATTGTTCTACAAGATCTTGCAATGATGGATACAGGCCATGTTAAATTTCATCAAAATTTATAAAAGTATATGGTCCAAACTGTAAAACATAATGTAAATCACTGACTATGGTTAGAAGCAATGCTTCAGTGTTTGTACATCAATTGTAACAAACATACCATCCACATGTAAAATGTTATTAAAAGGGGAAAGGGAAAAGGGGGAGGATGTTGGGTATATGGAAATCCCCTATATTCTGTAGATGACTTTCCTGTAACTGAAAGCTTCTTTGAAAATAAAATGAAAAAAAATAAGACACGGGGGAATAAATGGAAGAAAATGTCACTGTACATACGACAACAGATCTTACAGTGATGAAAGACATAATGTCAACATTTTTTTCATTATTTTATTATTTCATATTTTTTAAAAATTTGTATTTTATTTGTTATTTTTAAAACTACCATTATTAGTTCATTTTCTTATTAATTTTATTTGGTTATTTTGTTGGCTTCATTTTTGAAGAAGTTTTGGATCACAGAAAATTTAGAGCTGTGGCAGGGGAGGATCATTGATGTGGGGTGTCAGTGATGGGGGATGCGTGAGAGAAGGCTTACCTGGTACCAAGGGATTACTACCAAGTACCAACTAGCAATGCAACTGGAAAAAGTCCTTGACCAAAAGGGGAAAAGGGTAAAGACAATGAGTTTATATGGCTAAGAGATTTCAAAGTGAATCGGGAGGTCATTCCAGAGGTTACACTTTTGCACATCTCAGCAGGATCTCATTGACTGCCACAGTAAGTATTCCCTCAAATAGTGGGGCTCCTGAGGGCTCTGGAGACAACCAGACACTATAGGCAGGGCAGAAAGTTCAAGAGTTTGGAGCCCTGCCGGTGCCCTACTTTGGAATTCATGCTCCCCAGTGTGACAGAGTTCGACCCAGCTGTGGTTTCCCTACACATGAATGTAAATTTTAATAAATCTCCATGTCTTAACAGTTAAAACACACAAAAATACATACCATTTGTTAATCTCTCTGCTATCTCTGTTGCTATAGATATTTCTAAATTCTCAGTCCAATATAAGAATAAAGAACAGAAGGGATAATAGAGACAGGTGAAATCTTTTTTTAAGATGGTCACATGATTTCAGCAATAAACAAAATCCAGGGTTTAGCAGGTCTGTAATGACTGGATTTCTGAAATTCTTGGGTAGTGACAATCTGAGGTGAGGAAGAAGGTATCTTTGATGCCAACCCTCTGCAGGCCCTTAGCTGTTGCTCCTCTAATCCAGGCTTTGTCTCCTGGTTATAACAGGGACACTCAGGGAGGTCCCCTTTCCGATCCTTTGGACACGTGATGCACCACCATGTTGCAATTAGTATAGTTCATACAGAATAGGATGATGTACAGTGCTTGAAAGTCTACTTTTAAACTAGACAAACATGGATTTGAATCCTAGTTCTGCTACTTTCTCTCTGTGACTTTAAACAGCTTTAGCTCTCTGAGCCTCAGTTACCCAACCTGTAAAATGGAGTTTGTAATAATTCCTCCCATATGGTGAGAATAAAATGAGAAAGAGCATGGAAAGTGCCTGGCACAGTGCTTGGTGTGCAGCACTTGTATTATTGTTGTTATCACTATTACTAAAAAAAAAAAGGCTTTCTATACGTGTATGTGTGTATATATATACGTAAAAACATATACACATAAAGAGAGGGAAGGCAAGAAAGCAAGAAAGGCAGACAGATAGACTCCAGGCCTCAAGCCTATGTACTGTTTTTAGTTATGGGATACTATAGGAATCATCATTTTGACCAAAAGAAAAAAGTGCATATACTCAAAAACCTAAAAATTAGGCAAAATTCTATTTGGTCAAAAATGTTTCGTGCAGAAGTCAACAGAGCCTCAGGCTCATGTAGATCTGAGCTCCTTCCCCTCACACACAAGCACCCTTAGCCCCTCTGCAGTCAGACCTGCCCTTACAAGCTAAGTGAAGAACTGTTCTGACTCTGTGCAGAACAGTAGAGGAAGGAGGTCAGAGATTCCTCATATATGACAGAGTTGCCTAAAGAACATAACTGAGTAACAACAATTAAAGGATATTTTTGCAAATTTTGGTAATCACATTTTAAAGACAAACAAAACAGCAGTAGCAGCAGCAAAGACAGGAGAACCCTGTGTTACTGATTACCATATTTAAATGTAATTTCCTGGTCATCTTCCCAAATGTCTTGTTCTGGCTGCCCTCTATGTTGCATTTCTTCTATAGCAGTTCTAACTTCTCTGATTCCACTTTTTTCTCTTTCAGCTGAAAAAATGGCTGAGGCAAATGTTTTGTTCCCATCGATCTCATGCTTTCTCCGCAACATGTACTCTTTATCCTTCCTCAGTTTCTCCTCACCCTTCTTCAGTTCCTCTCTTTGCTCAGCATTCTTTTCTTTCCTAGTTTTTGGTGAAGTTGTTTTTTTGTCAAGCCCCATTGCAATAATGCACCTACGAAAAGTATCAACATAAAGTATTCATTAACCTTTACATACAGTACTATAGAATATCAAAGCTGTTAAAAATCACATATCATTTACTCTAGTAAAAAATGTTATGAGAAACATTTTTATTGTGGCACATATAGGTAAATTAAAAATAAACTATTCTTACTGATGCAAAAAAATTATGTAAGTGAACACAACAAACTCTTAATCTTGCTCCTAACAATAAACAAGTAAACAATTCAACAACTAAGCACTATAGCCTCAAACTAAAATTTGTGCTTTTTAAAGTTAATTTTTTACCTTATTTCAGAATCCAATATATATCATTCAAATCCTTAAAAGCAAAATTATGATAAGAGTACAATTTGGTATATAAACACAGGGAAACTAAGACAAAAACAGAGATATATCCTGAGAATGCCGAGATGTAAAGATTCAGTCTTTGATCATTTATTATTCTCAAAACACAAAAACAACAACAAAAACTTATGTACAAGATTGTCTTTAAATAAACATGATTGACTTTTAAAGAAGCATAAGCAGTCAAATGTTGCTGTGCCCTTTAAATGAATACCTAGGAGCATACAGGCTTATTCTAATAGAACTATCATTATTGCTTTTTGAGTGGCCTTTTGAAGCCTGTACTGCATTTTTTTGATAATTTTTGCTGGCAATAAACATCTGTTCTCTGAAGATGGTAAAAAATTTTAGAGGTCATAAAGAGTCATTCAAAGTCAAGTCTGGTGAATCAAGCAGATGATGTGAATGTTTTAAGTCATTTTAGGGAAAAACATTTTTCAAATCTGATACAACAAAAGTAATATTAAGAAATATCCTTCTATACTTTTTTCTATATCTCGAGCTAAAATCAAAATAAGAATTCCAATCATGGTCATAATAATGCTTTAGTAAAAATAATGATTATGATAATGACAAGATTATCAACACTTACTCTGTGCCAAGCTCTTTGCTGGGTACTTGATATACATTGTCCTCCAGGGCTCATTACCCCACAGATCAATGAGTTAAGAATCATCATGGCTATTTTACAAATTTTACAAATTAAAAAAACCTGAGGTTTACAGGATTCTGTGACTTGCCCAAGGTTAGCGATGTAGCCATGTTTCCAGCTCAAGGCTGTTGGACTTCATCACTTCACAATGAATCACAATCATTTTGCTACATTACAGTATTGCCTTCAAAGATGACTAGTAACTGAGACAAATGTTGCAATGCCAGACAGAACCGCCAGAGAAAGTCCTCACACATCCTCACTAGAAACTAACAAAATCTGGGGACATTTCCTCCCAACTAAGGCCTGGAGACAACGCATACCTGAAAAAGGTACCTGGCAGATATCAGTCTCCATATTTTCTTCTCTGGGCCTTCTCATGCGCACTTCTTTCTGTGCTATACCACTGTCAGGGAACTAAGTCAGTAATAGTGGCTGGGTACAAAAGGACTGGAACTGAGTCAAGATTTCTCAATCCAGGAGGGATAGGAACAATATATAAAACCTGAAAATTGCCTCAATGTGAAACAAATCCAATGGCAGGTACTTATCCTGAAGATTCCACTGAATGTCAGCTAAATCCAGTCTAGAAATAGCATAGGAATTGATCTTAATTAATTCTCCCAACAACACATATGAGAACTTACTTATATTGCTATCTTTTCAATGTGTCCCATAAAATAAAGCTAAAACAATTTGTGCTCAAAGTGACTACCAGGCAGTAGAAAAATGAAATAATAAGAAGAGACTTACCTTCCCCATATTAAGCTTGATAAATATTCCTTGACTTTAACAGTGATGTGCTTAGCACATTGCTTTCCTTGGAATAAAGGTGCCATGAATCTTCATAGAATATGATTACTAGCATTGCCTTCTGCTCAAGCTGTTCTTCCCTTATCAATGGCATCACCAAATCCATCGATTCTGAGCCTCTGATATGCTGTTAATTTTAGTTTATGTTGTGACTGTATAAAGGCTTTGATGCCTCCCCACAGCATGCACAGAGTTTTTATTGCCCATCTGCTTAAGGGAGTTGGGCAAACAAAGTGAGTAACATCTGTGCTTTCCTCCTCACTGACTACCTATTTGACTTCGGAGTATAATTTAGGTGTTGATTCTGATTACTAAAGCTCAAAGCAGGCAATGCTTCTTCTTCCTGTGTTTCATTCTAACAACTAAAAATAACTACTATACCTCTTCAAACAGTTTCCATGATTAAAGGAAGAGTATAGTTGTGAAAACTCCACACTTAGAATTGACCACTGCTGAGCTTTTCTTGTTTCCTGAGAACCTTAAACAGGCAATTCCTAATCAATTTTTGAAGTAGAATACCCTACTGTTTAATTTTATCACATGTTAAGAGAGGAACTGGTGTTTTAAAATGATTTAGAATTCATTTCATTTTGAACAAATTAGAGAAACTAATGTACAACCCTTAAGATAATGGACGGTATTATTTTTGGATGTGACAAAAAGCAAAGATTATACAAAATTATAAATGAAATCAATCTCCTTAAGGGTAGTTTTCAAACTGGAGTTCTGCAGTGCTGGTGCCTCTGGAAAAACTACTGCAGAATCATGTCAAATAAGCAGGTCTTCAGTACTCACCTTTATCCTGCCACATTTAAACCAGACTGGCTCAGGGAGACATCAAATGATACTGCCCTGTCCTACTCTGGATAGTTACAGATTTCATTTGAAGAAATGGTTATGAAACTAACACAAAATTGAAAACTACTGTCTTAGAAGAACTGAGCATTTTAGCTGAGGGCAAGGGGTCTTATTCTTTAATATAACAACCATTTTGTTATTATTATTTGAGAAGGAAGACACTAGAGGGGAGCAAGAAGTGTCAAACTTGTAGAAGGGCTAGTAAGGGTTGAGTAGGAGAACAGTTGTCATCAATCAGATTTCGGTACCGATTATTAATCTTCCATAGAAAGTGTTCAGTGCTAAAAATTTACAGTTTGGATTTATACAGCAATTCCCAAAGAATGCAGTGTGTTTATGCATGAATGGCTGTACATAGCTTATTAGCACTCCTGGGAGTTAAATAGAAATGTGTAAAACTGCTTTTCCACAAATATGGAAGTAGCAGATTTGAGTTGGGACCAGAAAGTAACATCAGGTGGGCCTACGTGCAGGTGGGCAATCCTACTATTTGCCCTAGGTCACTCACTCTCCTGCTCTTCTGGATAACTGTTTCACACCTCTCCTCTCTAAAAAACCTCCGACCCCTCCTCCTTCAGACTTAACCTCAGCTGATAAATTTGTTTCCTGTATGATTGAGAAAATAAAAACAATCAGCAGAGAACTTCCAGCTTGTTTCAGCACATCCACCAACGTAATTCTCTCTCTACCCTATGCTCCATCTTTCCTCCTGTTATTGTAGAAGAGTTTTTGTCCTCTTCTAAAGGCCAATGGCTCCACTTGAGTCCCAGATCCCATCTCCTCTAGCCCATCCAAACATTTGCTCCAGCAATTTCCCTCTTTATGCTATGCTTCATCAATTTTTTTCATCATTAGGGAATCATTTTGTCTATCATCATATAAACATAATATCTCCCATCTTAAAAATATAAAAGCACCCTCCCTTGGTTACCACCTCAAGTCTATACTTTATAGCAAAACTCTTTTTAAAAAGTTGCCTATTGTGGTAGATTGAGTTATGAAAAAAAGTGTTTTTAATCTTAATCTACATACCTGTAGGTGTGAACCTTTTGTAATTAGTGCCTTTTGAAGACAATCTTTTTAGTTAAGATGTGACCCAAATGAATGAGGGTATGTCTTATTACAGAATACTGGAAGACTTATAAATAGGACCCAGACGTCACAGAAGTAAGAAAGGAGAGGACATTGCCATGTGATAGGAGGCAGAAACACAAGCCAAGGAACCCCAAGGATTACCAGCAGCAAGCACCAGAACACTAAAATCTTTGGGGAGAAAGCAGGTCTTGCTGATATCTTGCTTTGGACTTCTTCTGGTCTCAAAACAGTAAGCCAATAAATCTCTGTTGTGTAAGCCAACCCTCTGTGTGGTATTTGTAATAGCAGCTCTGGAAAACTAAGACATCAATATTCTCTGGTTTTAGTTTTCTGACAATTATATTTTAAGCACACTCCAATCAAGCTTTGTCCCTAACACTCCAAAGCTGCAACCAATACCAACACATTACCAAATCAATGTTCAACCCTCAGGCTTCATTTTACTTAGCATATCTATCCAATTGACCCAGTTATCATGCCCTTATTCTTCAAACATTTTGTTCTTTTCCAAACATCACCCTCTGTGGGTTCTCTCTCTAACCACTGGCTTTCCATCTTAGTCCCTTTGTTGGTTCCTCTTTATCTTCCTCACCTCTGAACTTGAGTGACACAAAGCTCATTCATTACTCAGATACTTCCCTCATGTGCATTAACTTCTTAAAATTATTTAAATATTATGGTGTTAAATGCCATCTATATGCAAACCACTCATGAATTTATATCTCCAGCGTGGACCTTTCACCTGACTCTGGATTTATATATTTAACTGCCTATCTATCATCTCCATTTACACATCTAACAGATGCCTCTAATTTACCATGACCAAAACCAAAGCACCTTTGTTTCATCCCACCCCCAAATCTACTTCTCCAACAGCCTTCTCTCCCTCTTAGTACATGTTAACTGGATGTCTTTCCATTTGTTTGGAAACAGAGCTTAAAGCAGAATGGGGAAAGGGAGAGAAAGAAATAGAATTTGAAGCACCACCAGCTTTTAGCTCTGTCATTGGATGCATCTGGAATATTGATTTTTAGATGTATGTTTTATAATATCAAATACAGAACTCAAGGTTGAAATAAAAAATCTTTTACTTAGACTCGTCTACACTATCTTTCCTAACAAAATTGTGACACAAAATACATCCATAGAAGTTTAAGAAAAAATTGGCAAAACTTGTGCTCTACCAAAGGAAATTTGTTTCCATACTTGTAGCACGGTGATGATTTCTCGACACACACAAACCCAAAGTAGCCACGTTTGCCTCCAAGTCTGGAACCTTTTCGATGTTTATATTCACAGCAGGAGCTTAACCTATTCACCTGTATCCCATTCAGGAAAAAGGTGAGACTGAAGGGGAAACCGTGGTGCCTTTTGGAGATAAACTGAAAGGTCTCTGGAAATAAAAAGGAAATACATTAGTGAAAGCAGCTTATTTTGGACTAAGATGTTCTAAATTACATTTTCCTATTAGATAAATACAATATGCTGAAAATCACCTTTTTTAATTTGAAGAAAATTTTAATCATAAAAACCTATTCTATTAATTTGTAATAAATATTCCATGTCTTTATAAAACTCTTTCATTTGTAATAAAATAACAATACCAGGCATTGTGCCTGGTTATCTTCAGTGTATTATTTCTCAACAATCACATGAAGTGGGAATATAGTTATCCCTAGTTTCCAGATGAAGAAATTAAGCTATAGAGACGTCCAATAATTTAATCAGTGTCATACAGTAAGTAAGAGAGTTAGGGTTTGAATCCAAACATCTCTAACTCTAGAGTCCACAGCCTTAACTATCTGGCTATGGTATTAATTGATAAGGAAAGTACACAATGACAAAAGAGCTACCGTGAATGTAACAATGCTTTTAAATAAATTTGTATTTTTAGTTGTAATTTGCAACATCATAACAAATATATGAGTGTGGCAGAACGAATCCATCTTCCAGTTTTACCAATTCTGTTTGGACTTAAGGCTCCTTTTCTTAGTCCCCTTCCCACCCCAAAATCCCACCAATATACTTTGGAGATATTGTGGGTTCAGTTCCAAACCACCGCAATAGAGCAAGTATAGTAATAAAGTGAGTCACATGAATTTTTTGGCCTCTCAATGCATATAAAAGTTATGTTTACAATATACTGAAGTCTATTAAGTGTATAATAGCATTATGTCTGAAAAACAATGTACATACATTAGTTGAAAATTATTTTTTTCTATAAAATGCTAACCATCATCTGAGCCTTCAACAAGTCATACTCTCTTTGCTGGTAGAGGGTCTTGCCTTGATGTTGATGGCTGCTGACTGAGCATAGTGATGGTTGCTGAAGGTTGGGGAAGCTGTGGCAATTTCTTAAAATGAGACAGCAATGAAGTTCCCCACATCAATTAACTCTTCCTTTCACAAAAGATTTCTCTGTAGCAATTGATGGTGTTTGATAGCATTACCACAGTAGAACTTCTTTCAAAATTAGAGTCAATCCTCTCAAACTTTGCTGCTGCTTTATCAACTCAGTTTATGAAATATTCTAAATTCTTTGTTGTCATTTCAGCATCTTCACCAGGAGTAGACTCTACCCCAAGAAACCACTCTGTTCATCCATAAGAAGCAATGCCTCCTCCATTACAGTTTTATCATGAGATTGCAGCAATTTAGTCACATCTTCAGACTTCACTTCTAACTCAAGTCTCTTTCTATTTCCACCACATCTGGAGTTACTTCATACACTGAAGTTTGAACCCCTATAAGTCATCCATGAGGGTTGGAATTAACTTTTTCCAAGCTCTTGCTTGTGTTGATATTTTGAATCACGAATGTTCTTAATGTCATCTAGAATGCTGAATCCTTTCCAGAGGGTTTTCAATTTACTTTGCCCAGATCAATCAGAGGAATCACTATCTATAGCAGCTATAGCCTTATAAAATGTATTTCTTAAATAATAAGACTTGCAAGTCAAAATTACTCTTTGATCCATGGGCTACAGAATGGATGTTGTGTTAGCAAACATGGAAACAACATTAATCTCATTGTGCAACTCCATCAGAGCTCTAGGATGACCAGGTGCATTGTCAATGAACAGTCATATTTTGAAAGGAATCTTTCTGTGAGTAGTAAGTCTCAACAGTGGGTTTTAAATATTCAGGAAGCCATGTCGTAAACAGATGTTCTGTCAACCAGGCTTTGTTGTTCAACTTATAGAGCACAGGCAGGGTAGATTTAGCATAATTCTTAAGAGCTCTAGGATTCAGAACAGTAAGTGAGCATTGACTTCATCTTAAAGTCACAGGCTGTATTAGTCCCTAACAAAAGAGTCACCCTATCTTTTGAAGCTTTGAAACCAGGCATTGACTTCCCCTCTCTAGCTATGAAAATCCTAGATGGATTTCTATCATCTTCCAATAGAAGGCTGTTTCATCTCCACTAGATCTTCTGGATAACTTGCCACAGCTTCTACATCAGCCTTGCTGCTTCACCGTGCACTCTTTAGTTATGGAGATGACTTCATTCCTTAAACCTCATGAACCAACTTCTGCTGGCTTCAAACTTTTCTTCTTCAGCTTCCTCACCTCTCTCAGCCTTCATAAAAGAGAGTTTGGGCCTTGCTCTGGATAAGACTTTGGCTTAAGTTAATGGTGTGGCTGGTCTGATCTTATATCCAGATCACTAAAAGCTGTTTTGCTTTCTTGTCATTCATGTTTTCACTGGAGTGGCGCCTTTAGTCTACTTCAAGTACTTTTCCTTTGCATTTACAACTTGGCTAACTTATTTGACGCAAGAGACCCTGCTTTCTTCATGCCTTCCTCATCAAGTTTAATTATTTCTAGCTTTTGATTTAAAGTGAGAGTCATCTGTTCCCTCCTTTCACTAGGATACTTAGAGGTCATTGTAGAGTTATTAATTGGCCTAATTTCAATATTGTTTTGTCTCAGGGAATAGGAAGGCCCAAGGAGAGGGAGAAAGACTGGGGAATGGCCAGTGAGTGGAACAGTCAGAACACAAACAACATTTATCAATAAAGCTTGTCATTTTATATGGGCACAGTTCTTGGTGTCCCAAAATAACTACAAGAGTGACATCAAAGATCACAGATTACAGATCACTAAAACAGATATAATAATAATGAAAAAGTTTCAAATATTGTGAGAATTACCAAAATCTGACACAGAGACCTGAAGTGAGCACATGCTGTTGGAAAAATGGCACCGATAGACTCTTATGCAAGGTTGACACAAATCTTCAATTTGTAAAAATAAGAATATCTGTGAAGCGCAATAAAGTGAAGAGCAATGAAATTAGGTATGCCTATATAAAGAACCACTGCCTACAATTTATAGTTTTCAGGCATTCCAAGTCTTTATAATGCTCTTTGGAAAAAATCCCACTTTAGAAGTCCCAAACCTGAACTCTGAGAAATCCTAGTCTACAGGGTCTCTCAGGACCTGCTTCTCATGTATATTTCTAATGTCACTTCCTATACAAAACCTCTCTGTACCCTTCAATTCTACCAATAATAGAGTTAACAATTTTCACCTCTGTGTCATGTATACATTTCCTATTGCTGCACTTATCACAATATATTTTAATATGGCTAGGCCAGTAGTTTTCAAACGTTAGTGTGCATCAGAAGCACCTGGGGGGCATATAAAAATATATTGCTGAGCCTCACCCCAGAGTTTCTGATTCAGCAGGTCTGGGATAGGACCCAGGTTGTCAGATGATGCTGATGCTAATGGTCTAGGGACCACATTTGAGACCCTTTATCTAAAAATTTGCTACCCAGCAGTCTGTGAAATTCTTGAGAACTGAGACTGATTTTACTCACCTGTTTCTTTATATCTCAGAACAATGGCTTAAGAACCCCCAATAAATAAGTAGTGAATACGACTTTAACCTATGTCTTTCACAGTAATCTAGAAACACTATGTGTATAACACATTAAGCCCCTAAAGAAAGATCCAAATTAGATACAACTTGTTCTAAAGAAAATATTTATTGCAAAGAAAATTCTGTCATTTAAACCTTAGTGTTTATAATGTGAAATTAAACAACTAGGAAAGAGAAAACTTAAAATATTAGTGTTGGGGAAAACTAAGATACAACAGATTTAAAAATCTTAAGTGGTTACAAGAAAGCTGGTTTGCTTTGATTAGACTAGAAACTTGAATCACAGATTCATGTAATATGAACCATTTTGCTGCCACATCATACCCTATAATTCGCTAAGTTAAGCAATTATAGGGTATGATGTGGCAAGGGAAAGCAGCAAGGGAAAGCAGAAAAGGAATAATTAGGAATGGGCACAGGAAACCCACTTCTTCAAAATCTGACTGCCCTTCTATTTAATACCATGTGGCTGGAAAGCATACCAAGCAATTATCTCATTTTTTTTTTTTGCCTTTTTTGGTAAACTGATTGAAAATGAATGGACAACTTCTGCCGTTATTCCTTTGTTATTTTTACAATTTTATATTTTAAAATTTAGTGACCCTTCCCAACCCTGACTTAATGGTTTCTTCATGTATTAATAGAAAGAATATAGATCAGAAATCAGAAGACCTTGGTCTATGTCCCAGTTATTCGCTTAGTAGTTGAGTGCCCCTTGGTAAGTCACTTAACTTTGCTGCATTTCAGAATTCTCATCTATAAAATGGGGGTAGAGGGTGACAACCCATTCTACCAACTGCATGGAGTAGTTTTAAAGATTAAAAACTAGAAAACATTTTATAAACTTCTTGCACATTTTAGTTATTCATAGTTATCTGACAATAAGTAGCATTTTTAGGTACTAAAGGGAAACTAAAATGCTACAAAAATATCAAATATCATCAACTCCCTCAAGAAGTTCTAATTTAGCAGGAGAGACAAAATTAATATACAAGACTTTTGGAGTGAGTTCACCAAATCCTCTCTCCTAAATGCAACCATAAAATTATCAAAAATCAACAACTTCAGCAAACTGGAAATAAACCAAAGACAAACTGACAACTACTTATTCATGAAAAATTTCTGAACTTCAAGTAAGAATATTGGAAATCTGTGGTATTCTTGCCGGGAGTTGCTTCCACCCCCTCATACGTTCCACTAGTTCAGCACTGTAGTACAAATAGGGTAGCAGGGCAGGCCATGAATAACCAGCAGTTTTACTGCTGGAAGGGGTTGACTTGATTTGGAGCAGATGGCAAAAAAGCTATGGCCTGTAGCATTACCAGTAATAAGTAGCAATCTCAGAAACAGGAAAGGTCAGAGGTTCTACTAGCCTGACGTTACAATTCTAGATAGGGCAAGCAACAGTATGGTGGACTAGCCTTAAATTTAAAGGGAGAGTCAGGCAATAAAGCAGTCATAGAGGCTCTTGAACAGCTTTCTAAGATATCCCCAGCTAAATGGAAATGGCATATGTACACCAAAGAGATTGGAGAGAGCCCAATCTAGCCATAAATCTGTGGCCTGCCTGAGGCTTGTGCCTATGCAGAGGAGACATGAAATAACCTGACAAAAAGTAAAACTTTGGGCAGACTTGAAAACTGCCTGAACTTTGAATGCACATCTGACCCACAAACAGATCCATTGGCGGATTTGGAAGCCTTACTGGCTCATGGTTATTGAACAAAAGCTCTGAAAATTAATCATTGACAACTAAGCTTTGCAAACACAGGGGTAACACTGAGACCAGCCTAAATAGTAATAACAAGACTTTTTTTTTCAAATCTGTGTAGAGAAATCACTGACTGCACTGAAGGGTGGGGCAAATTTCAAAGATTTTTTTCAGCCAAGTTACTAAACAAATAACAGCAGCAAAACAGCAACAACAACCTTCAAGGGGAAAAAAGTCAGAATTTATTGTTGCTATAATAAATAAACTAAAATGTCCAGTTATTAACCAAAAATCAAAAGATATGTAAAGAAGCAGGAAAGGGTGACCCTTATTAAAGACAAAAAGCAGTCAACAGAAACTGTCCCTGAGTGTCCTAAGATGTTTGATTTAGTATACAAAGGTTTCCGAGAAGTCCTTATAAATATGTTCAGAGACATAAAAGAAAGTATGTGTAATGGATTAAAGGAAAGTATGATGTCAATAACTCAAAAAAGAAAAAAGCCTCACTAAGGAGATGATAGTTATTTAAAAGAACCAAACAGAAACTCTGGAGTTGAAAATATAACTAAAGTTTTTTTTAAAATCCACTAAAAGGGCTCAACAGATTGTTTTAAATGGCATAAGAAATAGTGAGCTTGAAAAGAGATCAAGTGAAAGTATACAAAGTAAAGAGCAGAGAGATATAAAGCTGGAGGAAAAATTATCAGAGCCTCAGGGACCTGTGGACCAACATTAAGCACACAAGTATGTGTGTAAAAGAAGTCCCAGAAAAAGTGGAAAGAGAGAATAGGACAGAAAAAACACTTGAAGAATGACAAAAAATGCTTCCAAATTTCACGGAAACATTAATCTAAAGATCCAAGTAGTTCAATGAACCCTACATAGGATAAACAGTTAGAGATCCACACCTAGTCATATTATAGCCAAACTGTCAAATGCCAAAGATAAAGAGAAAATCATGAAGGCAGCAAGAGATAAACAGCTCATTACATATGAGGAAATAAAAACATGATTAATGGCTGATTGCTCAAAAAGAAGAACGGAGACCAGAAAGGGGTGGAATGATATATTCAAAATGCTGAAAGAAAAAAAACCTGTAAACTAATAATTCTACATTATGTACCCCAATTTAGACATGTTCTTAATCTTCATCTGCATTCCTGTGGGTGTGAACCGTTTGTGTATAGAAACCCTTGAAAATGTTATTTTTAGTTATGGTGGCCTAACTGAATGGGAGTGGGTCTTAAACTGGAGAGCTGAAAGTCTTACAAAGAAGTTGGCAGTCAGTAGAAAACTCCAAGAACAGAAGAAAGGAGAGCATATTGTTATATGATGGGAGAGCTAAGGACCCCAAGAATTGCCAGCAGCCAGCACCACCATGCTATAGTCTTCAAGTAGAAAGTAAGCCTTGTTGTATCTTTATGTTGGATTTCTGGCCTCTGAAACCATGAAACAATAAATTTTTGTTGTTAAGCCAAAACCAGTTTGTGATATTTGTGAGAGCAGAGACAAAAGATACACAAAGTCTGATGGATTTTGTAGGTACCAGAAGTGCCTCACAGGAAATACTAAAAGGACGCCTTTAGTCTTGCACTAGATTGTAACTCAAATGCACAGGAAGAAATAAAAAAGCACTGAAAATGGTAAATATGTGGGTAAATATAAACAATTCTATAAATATATTATTTTCTCTATTGTAAAATATGTGAGATTATATAAAGTAGTAATTACATCACTGCATTGTTGGGATTAAAAAATAAACTGATGTGAGATGTAAGTCAACAATGCCGGGCCAGCTCGATAGCCCAGTGGATAGGGCACTGGCATACCACATGGGAGGCCCCGGGTTCGGTTCCCGGGGACCTCTCCTAGCGGGCAGACCGCCTTGAGAATGGCAAGCCGCCATGGGCAGGCCAGAGCCGCCGTGGGCAGGGCAAAAAGCTGCCACGGACAGGGCAAAAAGCCGCCACGGGCAGGGCAGGTCGCCCGCGAATGGAGCGCAGCCAGCCACCCACGAACTGAAGCAAGAGCCGGCCGTGAATAGAAGCAGAAGCCGCCCACAAGCAGGGAAAGCCGCGCCTTCGCAGTGACCAAGTCTCAGTGCATCGCCGCAATAGGGGGGAAGGGGAGATATGTAATAAAATAAATAAATCTTTAAAAAAAAAAAACAAAAAACAATGCCATAAATGGAGTTACATTACAGAAAAAAATAGCTGTAGTTTACTATAACTGTTAGGGTTAATCAGAAAAATATTATGGCTTACAAATGCATATTTAACTCCTACAGAAATCTCTAAGAAAACAACATATATATATACATATATAGAGATATATGTATATATATAAATCAACAGAGAAAATAAATGGTACACTGTAATGGTTTGACAGTTTTATGTAATTATGAATTCCAAAAATATGAATTGAATCATGCTTGTAGACTGATCTCCTAATCTGGGTGTGATTGAGGTGTTAACTGCCATGTCAGTGGAACATTGAGCCCCACCCCTCGGTGGGTGTGGTCTCAAGTATAAAAGGCTAGACAAAAGATGAAGATTTGAGAAGCAGAGTTTTGAGAAACAGTTCTGATGTTGGAGAGGAGCACTCCAGGAGAAGACAAGTGAGCCGTTCACCTGATAGTCTACAGCTGGCCTTGTGGAGAGATGCAAAAGCGTAGAGAGCCTCATGGTCTACAGCGGAACTTGTGGAGGAAACAGAAGCTAAGCCTGGAGAGAAATGCAGCCCCAGGAACAGCGAAACCCAAAAGCCTGAACCCTGGAGATGTCGGCAGCTGTCTTGCTCCAACACGTGGACTTTGGTGAGGGAAGAAATTTATGCTTTGTGGCCTGGTAACTGTAAGCTTCTACCCCAAATAAATACCCTTTATAAAAACCAACCAATTATTGATATATTGCGAAGCACCCCTTTGGCTGACTAAAACATACACTAACTAAAAGCATTTACCTAATAGATAAAAATATTTAAAAACAAAGGAACCAAAAGACCTAAGACTTTTAGAAAACAATAGCAAATGGCAAAAATAAGTCCACCCATATTATATATCAGTAATTACATTAAATGGTGGACTAACCACCCAATCAAAAGGCAGATAATGGTAGATTAAACAAAAAAATCAAGATCCAACTATATGCTGTATATAAGAGACACAAACAGGTTGAAAATAAAAGAATGGAAAAAATATATTCCATGGGAAAAGGAACCATAAGAAAACTAGAATAGCTACATTAATATAGGACAAAATAAGCTTTAGGACAAGAAATATTACTAGAGATAAGAATGCACACTTCATAATGATAAGCTTGTAAATACATTAGAAAGCTATAGTGATTATAGGTGTTTATCCAGTTTTAGTGTCCCAGATTACATAAAGCAAAAATCAACAGAACTGAAAGGAGAAATAGACAATTAAATAATAGTAGCTGGAGATCCCAATACCTGACTCCCATTATTTGATAAAACAACTAGAATGAAATTAGCAAGAATATGGAAGATTTGAACAATATTATCAACTAACTTGATCAAACTGGCATTTCTTTAATACCACCAAACACAGCAGAATATTCATTCTATGCAAGTGCACTTGGTATATTCTCTAAGATAGATCATATGATAGGCCATAAAACAAGTCTCAGTTAATTTAAAAGGACTTAAATCATATGTTGTTTGTTCTCAAGCCACAAAAGAAGTAAATTAGAAATTAAATTAGGTTACATTAAAAATCAAATTAGAACTTATCAATAAAAATATGGGAAATCTCTAAATATTTTGAAAGTAAGCAACACAGCTATAAATAGCCTTAACTGCCTATAACATATAAGAATAGAGATCTCAAATAACACTAGAAACTAGAATAAGAAGAGCAAACTAAACCTAAAGCAAGCCAAAATAAGAAAATAATAAAGATGATAATGGAAATCAATGAAATAGAAAAAAGAAAAACAATAGAGATAATTAGTAAAACCGAATCTGATTTTTTTTTTACCAGATCAACAAAATTAACTAACCTTTAGCAAGCCTGGCTAAAAAAAAAAAGAGAGAGAGACAAGGAAAATTTACCCAAATCAGGAATGAAAGAAGGACTACCAAGTCTAAAGAAATGGAAAGAATTATAGCGAATATTATGGACAGCTTTATGCCAACAAATTAGATAAGTTATTTGGAATGGAAAAATCCCTAAAAATACATAAATTACCAAAATGGATCCAAGAAGAAATAGAAAGTCTAAATAGACCTATAACAAGTTAAAAAATTTAGTAATTTAAGGTAGTTCCATAAAGAAAAGCCCAGGCCCAGATGGCTTCCCTGATGAATACTACCAAATAAAAGAAAAAAATAACATTACTTCATAAACTCTTTCAGAAAATATAGAAAGAAAGAATATTTTGAACTTTTGAACTCATTCTGTATTATTCTGATACCAAAGCCAGACAAAGGTATCACAAGAAATGAAAACTACAGGCCATTATCCCTCATGAACATAGACACAAAAATTTTTAAAATAACATTAGTGAACTGAATCCAATAATATATAAAACAGCGATGGAGATGTTCTAAAACAGATTTTGATGATGAGTGCACAACCCTAAATACTTCCTAAAAATCATTGAATTGCATACTTATAATGATGAATTCTATGGTATATAAGTTAGATCTCAATAAAACTATTTTTAAAACTCAAAAAAAATCGATGTACAATAATGAGTAAAAGAAAAAGAAAAATGCAGTGATTATAAAGAGTACAATGAAATGCTTTTGAATGTAGACTAAGAGCCACCGGACTTCAAGACATAGAGATAAAAACAGAGTAGAAATCAGCCAAGAAAGCTGCACAGCCTTAAACTGTCTTAAAAGATGGTTAAGATATGAATTTTAAAAGGCAGAGAGGGCCTGGCTAGATAGCTCAGTGGATAAAGAGCTCGCTGGGAAACCACATGGGAGGCCCTGGGTTCGGTTCCCAGGGACCTCTCCTAGCGGGCAGACCGCCTTGAGAATGGCAAGCCGCCATGGGCGGGCCGGAGCCGACGTGGGCAGGGCAAAAAGCTGCCACGGACAGGGCAAAAGCTGCCACGGGCAGGGCAGGTCGCCTGCAAATGGAGCGCAGCCAGCCACCCGCGAACTGAAAGCCGGCCGTGATCGGACCCAGAGACCGCCCACAAGCGGGGAAAGCCGCGCCTGCGCAGTGACCAAGTCTCGGCGCGTCGCCGCAACGGGGGGGAAGGGGAGATATGTAATAAAATAAATAAATCTTTAAAAAAAA
>PVKH010007884.1:0-19853 GCA_004027955.1 Chaetophractus vellerosus | reverse complement strand
GTTGGGGAGAGTGAGGTCAACACTCCATAGGTCTGAAAGGGGTGAGAATATTACCCATAGATTAGGGAATTCCAGGTCACCATCTCATTGCTCTGAGAGTTGGGCCTGGACACCAGATATTAGGGAGAATGTTGCCTTCACCTCACTGTATCAAGGGGTTTGAGACTTTACCACAGAGTTTGTGTAAAATGTGGCCATCACACCAACGTTCCTGGAGGGTGAGATCTGGAGCTCAGTTGACACCCAGAAACTTGATAAGAGTGGACCCAAAAACTGGCAAATTGGCAAGCCTTTGGAAAGGGTGGGTCCTCATGAGGCCCCAGGGAGAAGAAACTAGCATCTTGAGAATGACTCTCAGACTTTGAAATCTAATGAAGATATTCAGAATTGTTGGGGACAGCTGACTCATGTTTCCCTCCAAAAATCTTCTTATGGTAATGCAAATGTTTATTCTTTGCCTGTCCCATTGTACACAGGAAGCAGATAAATTGTTTTGTAAGTTTCAGAGGTCTAGAGTCAGATGGGACTTTGTTCCAAGCCAAACTGTATTTCTATAAATTGTCATGAGATTTTTGTATTTAGGATTGTTATTGATTTAAGGTATTTTTATTTGAATATTATAATGTCTTTTTGGAACTCAGAGGGTGCAGTGTGGCAGTTGGACATTATTTATGAATTTCAAAAAGAGGAATTGGTCTGTTCCTCTGGACCTGATACCCCTTTGATTGTATTAAAACCAGAGATTTCAATTTTACTTTATTAAATCATGATTAGGTTTTGATTTGATCATGTCATTAGGGCAATTCAGTATGAGTCACCACCCCCTTTGTGGGCTATATAAATGGACAGTCACTCAAGTAAATACACAGAATAAGATACACAGAGATACAGAGACAGCTCCATAGACATGGCAGAGGCTCTGGGAAGAGAGATGAGCCTCTGGCTTGTAGCAGAAGAGAACAGAGCAGCTGAGAAGCCCTGAGAGATGAGACTAATGCCAGCCTACAGCTCAGATAGAAAGAAAGCTGGTTCCACAGAGCTTTAAGAGGAAGAAGGAAGGCTGAACCCTCAAGACACTGCTATCCATCTTGCTTTAACACATGACAAAAGACTTTGGGTGAGAAAGTACCTGTTATGGTACCTTGATTTGGACTCTGTAGGATGTTGTGACTGTAAGCTTCTACCCCTTTATGAAGTGGAATAATTTTATGTTACTATTACAAAGTGTTAACAAAAGGGTGGTAAATGAAAAAAATACAACTAGTGCACACTATTGACTGTAGTTAAAAGTAATATTTTAATGTTCTTTCATATTTGGAACAAAGTTATCACTCCAATTTGAAATAACAATAATAGGGTGGTATAAAGGATATGGGTTTTTTCTTTTGGGGACAATGGACATGTCCTGATATAGTGTGTGCTGGTGAATACACAAGTCTGTGATTATAAGGAGAGCCATTATTTGTACACACTGAATGGTCTCTATGGTGTGTGATTATATCTCAGTAAAAACACTTAATTAAAAAATGAATTGGCCACAGATATGAGGGTCTATTCCTGCACTCTCACTTGACTTTTATTGGTGTACATAACCAGTCTTGTGCCAGTTCACTGTGGGTTTTTATAAGTTTTAAATTCAGGAAGTGTGAGTCCTACAACTTCATTCTTTTTCAAGATGGTTTTACCTATTTGGGGTTTGTTAGTGCTCTTTCCAATAAATTTGATGGTTGGATTTTCCATTCCTGCAAAGTAAGCTCTTGAAATTTTCACTGGGCTAGTGTTGAGACTATTGGAGGGAAAATAGACATCCTGACAATTTTTATTCTTCAAATCTATGGCCATGGAATACCTTGCCTTTATTTAGATCTTTGATTTATTGTAGCAAAATTTTGTATTTTCCACATATAAGATATTAAAACCCTTGGTTAAATTTATTAGGAGATATTTCCTTTTTTTCTTTTTTTACATGGATTTTTTTCTTGGTTTCATCCTCAGATTGCTCATCTATAGGAACACTACTGCTTTTTTGGGTGCTGATCTTGAACCTTTGAAATTTGATGAATACATTTATTTGCTTTAGTTGTTTTGTATTTGTCTTTTTGGGACTTTCTAAATATAAGATCATTACATCTGCTAATAGTGAAAATTTCACTACTTCTTTTTCAATATGGATACATTTAATTTCTTCTTCTAACCCAATTGCACTGGCTAAAACTTCCAGGACAATGATTAATAACAGAGTTGAGAGTGGACTTCCTTGTTATATTCCATTCTTTAGAGGGCTAGCTTTTTCCATTTCACAGTTATGGTGTCAGCAGTGGGATTTTCATACATACCCTCTATCAGGTTGAGGAAGTTTCCATCTATTCCTATATTTCTAAGTGTTTTTGTCAAGAAAGAATGCTTGATTTTATGAATTGCCTTTTCTCTGTCAATTCAGAAGATCATGTGTTTTTCTTCTTCATGTGTTAATGTGATGCACTTCATTAATTTATTTTCATATGTTGCTCCACCCTTTCATACCTGGAATTAATCCCACTTGATCATGCTATATAAACCTTTTGATATGCGGTTGAGTTCTATTTGCAAGTATTTTGTTGAGGATTTTTACATCTATATTCATTAGAAAATTTGGTCTGTAATTTTCTTTTTTATACTATTTTTATCTTATTTTAGTGTTACTGTGATTTTAATGGCATAGAATAAGTTAGTGTGTGTTGACCTCTCTTGAATTTTTTGTAAGAGTTTTGCAGGATAAGTATTAATTCTTCTTGGAAAATTTGGTAGAATTTGCCTGTGAAGTCCTCTTTCCTGTGGTTTTCTTTCTTAGGGCATTTCTGATGACTGATTCAATTTCATTACTTTTAATTAGTGTGTTCAGAATATCTATTTCTTCTCAAGCTGATGTAGGTTGTTTATTGTTTGTAGGAATTTGTCCATCTCACCTTGGTTGTCTAATTTGTTGGCAGTATTTGTTGTCTAATTTGTTCACAGTATCCTCTTATGATCCTTTTTATTTCCATTGGTTTAGTAGTGATGACACCCTCTCATTACTAATTTTATTTTTGTGTCATTTCTCTTTCTCTTTAGTCAGTCTAACTAAATTTGTCAGTTATCTTGATTTTTTCAAGGAATTAACTTTAACTTTATTAATGGTCTGATTGATTCTTGACATTTTTATTTTAAAAATTGTTATTTATACAATTGTTCAAAGTTAATAAACATAAGATTACAAGTGCAATAACAATAAATCTGTGTATTTGGCACACAATGGTCAGTTGTAGAAATATTTAGAGTTGCTCTTTTTTCTAGGTGGATTGCCCATTTTATTAATGTATCTTTATCTTCTTTGTCTCTTACAACAACTTTTGACTTACAATTTATTTTCTCCAATATTGATATAACTCTCCCAGATATTTTGGTCACTATTTTCATGTTATATCTTTTTATAATATTTCACATTCAAACTATATGTGTCTTTGAGTCTTAGCTGAGCCTTTTATAAACAAGATATAATTGGATTATGGATTTTATCAATTCTGTCCCTGTGTGTATTTTGATTGGGGAGTTTAATCCATTATATTCATTATTTTTACTCTACAGTCAATACTACTTCACTCATTTTGTCCTTTGATTTTTACATATCATCACATTTTTCTCTCTCTCTTCCTTTACTGCAAGCTCTTTTTCTGTATAATTTATCTTTTGTGGTTTATCTGTCTATTCCTTTTTACATTTTATCTGTGTATTTTTAAATTACTATATTTGTGGTTACCCTGTTGTTTATATTTCTCATTCTCTGTCTGTAACCTGTTAAATTAAAAGATACCAACTCAGTTTCAATAATACTCATGATTTCTGCTCTAATATCACTCCATATCCCCTTTGTATATTCTTTTTGTCTCAAAATACCTTTTTATATTTTATGTGGTCATTATCAAGTTATATGAATTTTTCATTTTAAATTTTTTTCTGTTATAGGAGTTAAAGAGTAAAGATATAGTTTTACTTATCAGTTCTGTGTTTAACCTTTTACTTGCCTTTACTGAAGATTTTCATTTCTTCCCATTACTCCAAACCATTCTCTCCTGTCTTTTCCTTTCAACCTGATTAATTCCCTTTAGTAATTACTGAAGGACAGGTCTTTTGTTGGGGTACTTTCTCCATTTCTGTGACTATGTTAAGCTCTCCCTCATTTTGATGGATATTTTCTCCAGATATAGAATTTTTTCTTTTTCAGTACATTAATTATATCATACCACTGCTTTGTCATCTCCATCTTGCAGATAAAAAGTTTGCAATTAGTCTTAATGAGGATCTCTTTTATATTGTAAATCACTTTTCTCTTCTTGCTTTCAGAATTATCTTTAGCTTTGGCATCTGAAATTCTGATTTTATATCTCAATGTAGGTATATTAGAGTTGATTCTGATTGGAGCATATTTTGCTTATTGGATAGGTATAAGTGATGGGAATATTTTTGCCATTATATCTTCAAATATTCTCTTTTACACTTTTCCCTCCTTTTCTTGATTTGTATGTATATACACTTGAAACTATTCAGTCAGGTCCTTGGCATAGTGTTCATTTCTTTCTATTCTTTTCTATAACTGTTTTTCTGATTCTATGACTTTGATTGTCCTGTCTTCTAGTTTGCTGAACATTTCTTCTCCCTGTCCAGATCTGCTGTTGTATGTCTCCTTTATTTCCCAGTAGATGTATTTCTCTCTGCAAGGTGTTTAAACTAATAAATCTTTTGCACCAGACTATCCACTTCAACTGTTTCTTGCACTCCTTTTTTGGTCTCTTAGACCCATAGAATGAGGGCTATGATGGAAGGAAGGGCTAATAGAAGTCTCAATAATGTCCCTCCTTGCCAATATAGTACACTAGAAGCAGTACTTCATCTCCGTAGGAAGTGCATAGATTAATGCCACCATAAAGGAAGTGACTGAAGCAAGTAGTGATACCTTATTTAGTTCACCAGTTTTATCTGTGTATATGTACTATGGACCTGACAGTATTACTATGGACTATCATCAGCTTAGTTAACCAGTGACCCCTCTTCCAGTAGCTTTCAGTGAAAAAATTACCTGTACTAGAGGAAGCCAGCATTGACCCTGATTCTTGGTTTTCGTCTATTGATATTTTTTTCTCCATATAATTTTTAAGGACCATCAAAAATAATTAGCTTTTATCTATCTTGTCCTGTGATAAGCCTTCACAATATTACCTCATGAGCACAACAGCTCTCCTGCTCATTTCCATAATATGAGTCGATTCTCATGAAAACAATGGGACATGTGATATTCTTGATCACCCAGGAGTGGCTGTGCTAATCAAAGTGGGATGGCTTATTAAAGATTCAGTTACAGTATGAGCCCATTGCTCCACTTCCTTTTCAGTGAAATGTGTTTCCTGACCCAAATCAATACTCTGTGAAAGCCATGATTGTGGGATTGGCATTCTGTGAATCCATGGATAGTGACACTGGAAGAATGGGTAGTTAAAAAAGGAAATCTTAGATATTCACTGTGGTCTTGGGACCAAACAGAGAAATGAGTGCTAATATCTCTGCATTTTTTCTCTATGCTTATAACATGCAGGTGTTTATTTGAACAAATTATTCATTTTCATCTTCTCTCTCTTCTTTCAATTAAAATACATAAATATATATACAAATACACATATGTATGCACAAGTATAGTAAATATTAATATACACATACAAAAATTATTAATAGTTAACTTTACAATTTAGTCTTTAGGTATCAGAATATTCAGTGAAAACATGACTGTATTTGAGGAATAACTAATATTATCAACAATGGAAACAATGACTCATGGGACTACACATATTCTCATTTTGGGGAAGATGGAGAACTTCTATGCTTGTAAGAAAGATAGATGTATCTTGCTTTGTAGAGATATGAAGTTATATTGCTGGTTTAAGGAAGTTTAAATGCATGCACAGTGGTGCATATGGAAACTGAGTATCCAAAATTGTGGGCTGTTAGTTATCAGTTCATACAATTTTCAATATAAGCTTTCTGGGGCCAGCCATATAGCCCAGTGGATAAGGGTGCCAGTATACCACATGCGAGGCCCTGGGTGCAGTTCTTGGGTACCTCTCCTAGCAGGCAGACTGCCTTGAGAAGGACAAGCCACCATGGGTGGGCAGAGCCACCATGGGCAGGACAAAAACCTGCCACAGACAGGGCAATGCCACCACGGGCAGGGCAGGTCAACCATGAACGGAGTGCAGCCAACCACCTGAGAACTGAAGCAAAGCCAGCCGTGAATGGAAGCAGAAGCCACCCACAAGTGGGGCAAAGCCACCTGCACAGTGACCAGTCTCGGTGCATCGCCACAATGGGGGGAGACAAAGCAGACAGAGATGAACACAAGAATGGGCACACAGCAAGAGCATGCAGAAAGGGGGGGAATGTAATAAATAAAAAATAAATCTTTAAAAAATATATATATAAGCTTTCTGATAAACACTATAGTTTCTTTAAACATTTGTCCTTTAATGTGAAAATGATGTTAAGGTTTCTCAACAGAGGGCACTAGAAGGACAATGATATTTGGAAGAGGTTTCCTGCAATCACTGGTTCAGGCCAGGGAGGATGGAGCTTTGGGTGTGAGAACGTCTAATAACTTTTGACACAGTCATGGTTTCAGAACACCATTCTTCTTACCTATCAACCTTGGCATGACCACCTTTCCATAGACACATAAACATGTTAAAAGTGCCCTGTGTGTCTCCCTTGTCAAACTCCTGTGCAACATGTATGCATGTCATGCACTAAGGCTGTAGATCTTTTTAAAATCCCTTCCCCCCTCTGTCAGTCCTCAACCTTAGTGACTTGCATGCTATGAAGGCCTCCTGCCTTCACAGGTTACCAGACTCACACTGCAGGCCTGAACCACTGGTTGCTGACCCCATGCTTCCCACCTGCACTCTGGAGAGTGGCATATTGTTTTTCCAGCAACTACATATTAACTCTAGTGTGACAAAATCAGTGAGGTTTACAGCTGCCTAACCATACCTTATCCAGTGAAGAATAAACCCCTTCCAAATTTGTCTTTCTTGATTATTCTTCCTCAACCCCAGGTCTAGTGATTTCTAGTACCATGTAGTGTTCCCTTATAACATAGAGTTACTCTTTTATTATAGTTAGCACTACATTATAATAAATGTCACCTTTTTAAAAAGTGTGAGGTTTATGTTTCCTGGTGGGACCAGACTGCTACAAGAATTTTTTCTACACCCATTCTTGCCATAGCATAGCATGGCCAGTTATACCCTGAAGATTCTAGAGCTAAAGTGTCATGCAACAACAGAAAAAGGATACTCTGTGTGTGTGTATGTGTCAGAATGTTTAAGTCAGGGATCTGCAGTATAATCACAAATTCTATGGAAAGAATTTGATTTCTCTTGAATTAATATAATGCCTAATTTTCCAAAATATATAGAATAATATGGGTGTTTTTCCCTATTATAGGATTGCTTTTTTATTTTGTTGCTTGTGAATTAAATTGATGGAAACATATATGGCATTTTTATCAAGTGGTTAGCTGACAGAAGGAAAATACTATGCATTGTTATGATTAGGGGAATAAGTCATAATATTTCTAATAGTCTTGAAGGTTCACCTGTAAAATAGCATTTAATATCAGTAGCCCTGATACTGAAATTTGGTGACTATGAAGGTATTGACAATATTAGGAGCTGGAATTTCAATTAAGCTCAGAAAACTAGAGATTCTACACTATATTAAGGGAGATAATCTTGAACACAAGTCTCAAGATTTGTTAATGCACTCTGCTGTGTAGCAATCTATTCTAACCATTGTAGTGAACACAGCAAAAACAAGGATATTGAGGAAATAGATAAAACAAGAAAGAGAGCTTGTTCTTCACAGTATTGAGAATGATAATTATTATGGCATATAATAATCTGTTGAAAAAATTTTAATTGTTCTCTGTGTTTTAATAAATATCAATACATATGTGATATAATCCATGCCCATAAATAGGTATGTTCTCCATTTATCACAAGACAAAAATTATTATTTATCATGAACAAGCTGGTGGTCTTACTCCTCAAGCACTCCTTACAGCCATCTTTCCCCACCCTGATTACCATGAAACTAATCTTGTAGCTGTGGGACTGCAGAAAACAATAACTCAAACTACAGGAGGAAAAAAATGAGAAAAAAGACATCAGATAATAGCTATTCCAAGGAATCAACATTGCCCCTGACCTGCCCCTCTCTTTTTTAGACAGATGGTCTACTGGTAATTTTCCATTGCCTGTACCCCAACTGAAAACCCAACCATCAATCTGCCTTCCTTGGAAATGATTTCTACTCTATCTAGCTGATACTTGTAGCTATAAATAAATCAGTTCTTGCCTGTTTAATGTCAGGTGAGTCTTTCTTTGACAGAAAAGAATAAAATAGAAGAAAAGGTTAAATCATTTGTGCTATGGCAGTATGGAGGAGAAGTGGACATTCATTTTGGATGTTGTAAAAGGCCCTCCTGGAGTAGGTAAAATTGTCCTGTATCCTGGGATTTGTTCTGACTGGAATCAAAAGCAGGAGTCTGAATATTGTTTGCTATGGTCAGTATAAATTTAAATTATGTCTATGTGTACCTTCCATTACAGTAATTTCAACTGATTTGTAACATTAATATTTTATACAAATTTCTCATGTATAACTTTGGGGTAAAAATATTTAATTGTAGGCCAGAAGAAATCTTCTTCTCTGTATTATAAAATACAATCAGCAGTTGATCTGAATTAAATTATATTCATTTAATATAATCATATATACTATAAATGAATACAACTACATCCATTAATTCAAAGTACATTATGCTTAGATATATTTCTTATGAAAAAACATTTCTTAATTTGGTCAAGTGAGTTTTAGTTAATTGTTAAGTTCTATCAATGTACTTGGTAAGGTTAAATTGATAATTGTGTAGCTCTGCTAGGGAAATAATTAGGATGCTTAAATATTTCCCAATCTTAATCTTCTTCAACCTACACATATATCAAGAAAAATGACATTTATTTTACATATTTGATAGAGTATAAATAACATTTTCTTTAATTATTACATTGAGCTACTGTGGAAATATCTATTGCATCACTTATCTCCAATGTATTCTATATGTTCATTTTTATAATATCTACAAAATTCTTAAATATCCTATGAGATATTATGCTAGTCCCATAAAATTTTCTCCTATTCATTGAGAAGATGTATTAAATCATTTTCAAATTTTAGGAAAATTTGATTCTCTTGAGGTTCAATAATACCAAAGCACAATTGAAATTAAATTGCTTTTTTTGGTAGGAATGCAGCTACAAAAGTATATAAAAATTTTACCCTTACTAAGTAATATTTTTCTTAGAGATAGAGACAATTTTAACAACCTCATGAATTAAGATAAAAGGCACAGTTTCATAAATAAAATGATAATTATCAATGCCTAATATATGGACATATGTAAATTTTAGGTGCTTTAAGGCTGTTTTGATCTGAATAATGAGACTATTTCATTATTGAATCAGTGTATGGTTCTTACATAGGTTTAAACAACTTGGAATACAGTTGCCATGTGGATTTCATAATAAAATTTAAATTTTTGTGAAGGAAGAAATTATAAGGTATAATTGAGAAAACATTATAACACTGATGTTATACTACACTCCTCTAAGTGCCTTGAAGAATAAAGATGTTAGGATACAATACAGAGTAAGTGTAGGAAGGCTTAGTGTACCAACACTACTTCTAAAATGAGTTCAAGTACATGACCTCACTGATATGAATTAGGGAAATTGAGCAGTCCCTGAGAACTAGGGTCTGAAAGATAGGTTTACAAGGTAGAGAAAAAGAAGAGAAAGTTGAGGGACATCACCCATAGGGATGTAATCTGTGGTGAGGTGATGGAGTGTGGTTGCATGTTGGGGGGATGGGACAGGTGGGTGGTGATATTGTTGGGTTTGGTGGTGCAGGGATTGTGGGTGGGTGGGTTGGGAAGGATAGGTTGGAGTGCCTGGAATGCTGGGTGGGGGCGGATGTAAGAGGGATTGGGTGAACACTTGGGACTTGTGGGTGTGGTGTTGGAGTGCAGAAGTGGGAATGGTCTTGTGGCAATGTAACAGTGAGATGTCACTGCTTTGGGGTGTTGGTGAGGGGGCAGTTGGGAAAGTGTATCTGGATTGGGCTTCTGGGGAGTGTGAGAGTTTTCATCCTGTCAAATGTATTGTATCAGTGAGTGGAGACCCACACAATGAGAGGGAAGGATATGGGCTCCCTATTTTCAGAGGACTGATTTGCTCAGAAATAGACAGGTGGGTGGCTCTTGGGAGCAGGGGTGGTTCCCAGTGGGGGATGAACCAGAGGGCCAAGACACTTGGTTGCATGTAACTATGAACCATGCCATCCAATAGTCAAGCCAGGGCTTTGCTGTGGGCCCTAGTGGGAGGAGGAGGGAGGAACAGAGTGGCTCAAACAGGGGGCATTTAGTGGTCAGTTGAAATGTTTTCCAATGCCTTGCAGAGATGGACAAAGGACAGGGTGAATGCCATCAAAATTTATAAAAGTGTATGATCTAAAATGTGGACCATGCAGTGGACCAAAGACAATTTTTGGTAGCTGTGTTTCACTATCTGTATATCAGTTATGTTGTTGCTGCCATCCACATACAAAAAACGTTTTGGTGTGGGGTGGGGAATGGGGGAGGAGGTTGAGTATATGAGTGTCTTGTGTTCTGTGTGTGACTTCACTGTGACCTAAAACTTCTTGAAAATTAAATGAAAAATGGTGGGATGCTAGGGAGTGAGAAGGGGAAGGTGACACGGAACAGACTGGACACAAGATATTGCACTGACAAATGGCAAAATGGAAAAAAAATTATACTTATTTATTTTTTAATTTTTTCACACTTTTTGAATAAGCCAATCCTTTAATATTATTTTATTTAATTTTATATTTTAAGGTTTCATATATTTTAACTCAAATTTAACTATCATTAATATTTCAATTTCCTATTCATTGTATTTGGCTATTGTATTGGCTTCACCTTTGAAGAAATTTGGATCACAGAAGGGTTACAACAGGGATGGGAGAGGATCATTGATGGGGGTTGTCAGGATTGAGGGTGCATGGGAGAAAGTTCACCTGAACATACATAAAAGGTATATAAAATTGTTCAAATGCTCACAGGGTGGAGAATTACTCAATAAATGAGAGAATATGGAATTCCCATCCTGGAGAGCTCTGCCATATTCTCCAAGGGAGTAGAAACAGCCCCCCAAGTGCAGGGGCAGTGTATGACAAAGGTGAATGTTCCACTGATGGGTCCTTGTTATTGGTGACTAGCCTTATAAGTCTTTGCTCTGGAAATTGAAACAGCCTATTGTTATGGGGTGCCTAAGTATTGCCTCTTGAGGCCTCCTTGTTACCCAAATGTGGTCTGTCTCTAAGCCAATATCAGCATATGAATACCTTACCTTCCTCCCAGTGTGGGACATGACTCCTGGGTATGAGCCTCCCTGGCAATGAGGGATTGCTAACAAGTGCCAATGGGCATTATGACTGTAAAAAGACTTCAAATAAAAGCGGGAAATGGTAAAGACAAATGAGTTCATAGGGCTAAGGGTCTTCAAAGTGAGTTAGGAGGTCATCCCAGAGGTAACACTTATGCACATCTTTGTAGGACCTCATCAGATTCCAATGAGGATATCACACCAAACAGGGGATCCTGAGTGCTCTGGAGAAATCCAGGTCCTATATCAGGGCAGATAGCCCCAGAGTTTGGTGCCTTACCATTGGGCCCTAATTTGGAATCCTTAGTCCTGAGAGTGACAGAGCTTGACTGAAATATGTCTTCCTTGCACGTGGTCCATCTGTTTCTTCTCTTAAAACCTATATGTGATGCCAGAGTTTTTGCTGTACTTCCAGAGATTGGAGTCTATGGGCTGTCCATGTCCCAGCTGGGTCCTAAAGTTCAATGGAGCTGCAACTCCTACTCTACAACTTAATGGACTCACCCAGGACACCTAATAAGGAGATGATGAAGGACAATGGCTATCCCTGGGAATAGAGACAAACTGCAGTTCCAAGCAGGGTAATACCATCCATGTTATCCATGGAATATGAGCCTCTTCCCACTTGGAGGTGAAGTGGATATCACCATCCTAGACTCCTCAGGATTGGGGGAAGAGCTATGGACTAGTGGACTTACTGGTATTCTGTTATAGACTTATTGTGATTCACACAGTGGAAGAAATTACATTATGTGGAGCCAGTGGCCACTGGATGCTTTCAGAGCAGGGAGAGGGAAAAGCAGTTGTAACAAAGGGGTTTTTCAGTACTTGGAAATTATCCTGAGTAACATTGTAATGACAGATGTAGGCCATTTTATATCATCATATAATTGGCAGAACTGTGTGGGAGAGAGTGTGGTCTACAATGTGAAATATAGTCTATGCTTAGTGGCAAAGCCCCAAAATGTGAATATCTATTGAAGAAGATGTGCCACACTAATGAAGAATGTATATGTGAAAAGTTGTGGGAGTTGTGGGAGGTGGGCTATATGCATACCCCTATAATTTTTGTGTAACATTTATGTAATCTATGTATCTTTTAAAAAAATTAATTAATTAAAAATAAAATAAAATGAGTTCAAAGTAGTTCCTTAAAATATTGGTTTTATAAATTGGGAAAAGATCTGTGTTTGCTGACAACCTATATACCACAAAATGCCTGATACATATATTAAAAAAATAATGTCCCAATTAAAAAACTGCATTGTATTATAGGCATAAATGAATATAATAGAATAATAATTTGAAATAAATAGGTGTGAAAATATAAGATTATTCAGTTGTTCATAAAAATATTATTCCTAAAATTTATACACAATGGGTGCTAAATTAAGAGTGAATAGAAAAAAGAGTGGCATTGAAAAACTTAGCAAAATAAGAAGATAATTAGGCAACTCACTTTCCACACTTGCCCTTCCCTAAAAATCTACTTGAGTATTCGGGTCACTTCTTTGTTGCAGAGACTGTAGATGAGGGGATTCAGCATTGGAGTGAAGATAGTGTAGAAGATTGACACCATCTTGTCTTGGGTTGGGGAAGGATGAGAAGTGGGCTGAATATATATGAACAAAGCTGTTCCATAGTATATACACACCATCATGAGATGGGAGGAAAATGTGGCAAAAGCCTTGTGGTGACCTTCCTCAGATCTCATACTAATGACAGCTAGAATGCCATGAGTATAGGAAGCAATGATGAATGCTACAGGGAAAACCATCATTAATATACAACAGATGAAAAGAACCTTTTCAAATGTTGATGTGCTGTTGCATGAGAGTTTTAGTAAGGAAGGAAAATCACAGAAAAAGTGGGGTATTACTCAGGATCCACAATAGGACAAGGAAAATATAGCTATAGCATCAATGACACCATCAGGAGAGCCCAAGATCCAGGAAGACATAGCCATAAGTTCACAAATATGGGTATCATAAAATTGGAGTATTTTAGTGGGTGGCAAATGGCAATATAGTGGCCACAGGCCATGACTGCCAACAAGAAACATTCAGCCAATTAGTGATGCATAAAAGAAAATTTGTGTGGCACAGCCTGCAACAGTAATTGAATTACTGCCAGACAAGTAGCTGAAGGTGATCTTGGGTACTGTGGGACAGATGAGAATGATGTCCATGAGGGACAGTTGGCTGAGGAGGAAGTACATAGGGGTATGGAGTTGGGAGTCCTGGTAGATGAGGAGAACTATGGCATTGTTTCCCATGAAGGCCACAGTGAAGATGACCAGGACCATAGAGAAGAGGAAGGTGTGGATGTGGCTGTGATCAAAGATTCCCTACAGGATGAAGTCAGAGATGAAGGTCTCATTCTCCAATGCCATGATGTATATATTCTTTATCTAGAACCACAAAAAAGGATGTCAGTTCATTGATTTAGCAAACATTTACCCAGTGCTACAGGACTCTGGAAAATTCTGCAGGTCAATGATAAATATGGCATGACATGATTAGGAAACTCACAGAACAAGAACAATAAAATCCAATTGAACCGCATTTCTCACTTATGAAATTGTGGAACTTTTGTAATTCCAATTTCTGGCCATTCTTTTTCTTATTTCTTTTTAAAGATTTATTTATTTTATTACATATATCCCCTGCCCCCCACTGTGGGGATGCGCCGAGACCGGTCACCGTGCAGGCGTGGCTTTACCCGCTTGTGGGCGGCTTCTGCTTTCCATTCATGGCCGGCTCTGCTTCAGTTCACAGGTTGCTGGCTGCGCTCCATTCGCGGGCGACCTTGTCCTGCCCGTGGCAGCTTTGCCCTATCTGTGGCAGCTCTTTGCCCTGCCCACGGTGGCTCTGGCCCACCCATGGTGGCTTGCCCTTCTCAAGGTGGTCTGCCCGCTAGGAGAGGTCCCCGGGAACCGAACCCGGGGCCTCCCATGTGGTATACTGGCACCCTATACACTGGGCTATGTGGCCGGCCCATCTTTTTCTTATTTTAATGAATATGTGAGTTTCCTTAAAAGAAAAGTTGATATAGAATTTCAGCCTAAATCAGCATGTGGCAGGAATACTACCAGATTGACCATGTGCTCTGACCATCATGATATTAGGCACTTTTACTATTATTGTTAATAACATCTCTGTTGTCCTACTAATACTATTATAGTTTAGAGTATTTTGTTTATTATTTTTAGTAAATGTCCTATGCACTATTTATATGCTGAGAAAATACTCCTCAAACTTCTGAATAAAATATTTTATCCATTGCTGCTCTACCCAAATAATGACTATAATGGAAAACACACATGAAACAGAAATTCAGGAAAACCTAAAGTCAGGTCATTCAACTAATTCTATTGAATTCCATCTGCATGTCAGGCATTGGGGATAGAACAGTGACCAGATGAGGTAAATCTCCTGCAGAGTCAAATAGCAACCAATTTAGTGCTACATATCATAAAAATGTAAATGATATGGGGAAAAGTTTGGAGAATGATGGTGAGAAGTCAATTTTGAACAGAGTAGTAAGGGAAGATGTCACTAATCTGGTGACATTTCCCAAAATCTTGGAGGAAGTGAAAAAGAGGCCACATCACAGGAAATACCATTACACACATAGATATTGTCAAATTGCAGTATAATAAATGGAATATTCATGCAAAAATTTTTAAACTGTGCTCATGATTAGAAGAAAAGAGATTTTTCTAAATTAGAAATGTTTCTCTTTTATTGCAGCATCTAAATCTTCATGTGTTTGGAAACTATACTTGCATGATTAAATTTAATATATGGGGAGGTTATAATCTATTAATAGTCAGCAATAATGAGTTCATAAACAGAATAAATAGGTCTTAGAATAATTAGACTGTAATGCAACTTTTACTCATTTTTTCATGTATCATAGTTTTTGTGAGGTGAAAGATTTGGAAAAAAAACTAAGTAAGTTTAAAATAAGAATCAGGGGAAATCCACAAAGGAAGAGACCTTAATTTCAGCCTCATGAATTTGAATTGCATTTTAACAATGAGAAGATAGTGAAAGGAACATTTTTATAAGTTTTAATTATTTATATAATTGGTGAATGATATTATGAGTAAGAATGTGAAAACTTCAGAAGTATTTTTAAATTTCAATTCAAGAAAGACCATGATCTAGTAATGCAAGTCTATGAAAAGGCACCTTTGAAGATAAAGGATGATAGACAAAAATTTCCTTTCCATTTATCTCATCAGCTAAGGAATCAATCTTCAAAACTGAAACAATTACATTTTGTCAATCAGTGTTATGTGATAAGAAGTCCCAAACTCCCCTCCTTTTTTGGTAAATAGGAAACATTTTTACACAATGGCTTAAACACAAACAAAACGGCAACCGAAAGAAAGCCTGTGAATAATTTAGGGACTAAATAACATACTGAAACAAGAAGTGAATGAGAAATGTGATTAATAGCACAAATATATGAATGCCCTTCTATGAACTAGAACATATGTACATCACTATTATAAGAATGTGGAGAAGCATGAGAAAATACAATTAATGTAACCTATGGATTATAGTCAACAGTAATTTTGTAATATTCATGCATCAATGCCAAATATTTACAGTGTTAATAGTAGGAGGGCATGGACAAAATATACCTAATGTGTACTATAGACCCTAATTAGTGGTAATAGTCTGATAATATTATTTCATAATTTGTAACAAATGTTCCACAAAAATATAGTGTTTGTGGAGGGGTGTTGTCTGGGAATTCCATAAGTATGCACATGATTGTGTTCTAAGTTCAAAACTCTCTGATTACAATATATTAAAATATATATATTGTGGGTTTGAAGAAAAATACAACAAATGTCAGAAATGAACTATAATTAGTAGTATTTTGATGATGCTCTTGCATAGTTTGTAACAAATGTTTCAGGACATTGCAAAGTGTTGGTGATGGGGTGATGTATGGGACCCTTGTATAATGTTATGCATGTTTATTTTGTGCGTTCACATCTTTTACTATGCACTTGTTATTTATAAATATTCATGTATGTATGATATACTTCAATAAAAAAAGGAAAAAATAACACAACCACCCAATAAAAAATTTCTTTTAAACCTGCTTATTCATAACTCAATCCAGGCACACCCAAATACTGATAACCCAGAATGGAGACTTCTGATAGGTGGGTGATGTTTCTAAACCACACACCTTCTCATTGACTGACTCTACCAAGATCAATCAGGAAGAAGGACATTTTATTGTGTCAATTATATGCAATGATCATGCAACTAAATTTCCTTATTTAAATAATTCATCTCAACTGTTTGATGGAACCACCTATTTTGAACCTTCTGTTCTAGGCTGCACAATTACTTAAAGTTCTCAACTATCATATTAGACCAAATAAGATTTTATGTTACCTCAATTTCTATGATGACTTTCCTGACTTTGGTCTAGAATATGACTCCAAGGCAGAAACTATATGATCATTTTAGTACATACCCATGGTTCTTTATAGTTGACAAAGTGGCCTAGCACATTTTTCAATAATTTTTTCCCAACACTTAATGGATAAAGAATATTGATAAATTCTATTGTAAGTATCCTGAATATTTCAGGAATATAAATTTTAAACATATGAGTGATGCAATTTTCAAAGAGAACAGCTAGCAAATATATAACCTATGTATTCTTCTAGATTTTCTCAGTCCCATTATTAGCTCAAGCTGAATTTAAATAATTGTACACTTAATTGTGTATCTCACCTCTCTTCATTGTTTTGCAATGTCCTTTATGTCATTGCTCTGAAATTGTCTTCATTTGGTTTGCCTTGTCCCAAAGAATAACAAAATTGTCCATTTAAATTTTTCTAGAGTTTACATACTGATATCATTTAAGATATTGAGCTCTGCAACAACTAACACTCTGTATAGTTGTTAAAATTGATGAGATATTTTTCAAGAGCATTCTGCTAGGGAAAAAGTTTAGTTTTTTTAAATGAGGAAATGGTATTTCTTCTTAGATAGTAAGAAATGTGTGACTACATGTGCTTACGTTCAATTTTCAACAAGATCAGAAACAAGTTTGAAGATCAGGGTCAGATAACCAGAAGAGAAGCAATGTAAAGTTTTTTCCAGAGAGAATTGGGGTTCTCAAATATATGGACATATATAGTAACAAAAATGGAACTTTGTTAAATATTTTTTGGTACTCCAAGTTATACATGGCTATTTACTTCCAGACAATTCAGAGCATTTCAAGTTGCAACCTTCTAGGCAAGGGGGCTATAACAAGCAACATTCCAGGAATTACCTTGAATTTTAGACATCTGACTTTTACTTTTCAGAATACTTGACATCTACAAAATATTCATAATATAAGGTACACAATTTTATACTCTACTTTAGAATATTTTGCCTGATATGCATTCTTTTTTATCTTTAGTTATAATGTTCTGCTTTTATTTGTATTTATTTATCTACTATATATCATTTGTCTGGCAATAAACCCATCATTTTTTAGAGGAAATAGTACAAACACTCAATTTTTTGAAATAATGATTTTACTGTGCCCAAAGAGCATCACTATTCAAAGTTTAAGATTCCATAATATTGTGTGTTCATTTCCATAGCAAGAGTAACCTTGAAATCATGGAAATAATGGTCAGAAATTGAAAAAGGAATCATTGAATCAAATAATAGAAAAGATACTGCAAGTGTGCAGATTTGAAACAGAGACTAAGGAAATTATTATGCAAAAAATGGCCAGACTGTATTTATTAAAGTAATCAACCTTGGTTGCTAAATTGATTACAACCTCTTTTAACAGGTATTACCAGGACACAAAATAAAATAAACAAGAAACAGTAACTCTAGCAGGAATGGGCACAGTAACTTTGTTCTAATAGCAAAATGGAATCTGTGCATCAACAATAGGATCTTTAAAGATGATCACAGGTAGTAGCATTTATGAGCCTCAGAAATAGAATGTTGAGTGAACAAAGATCACAAGGTTATACCTTCATGAATCCTTACATATAAAATGTAAAAAGTGAATGATATAAACTTAAGAAATGTGGTAATAAAAGAAGTAAATAAGAAAGGGAATGATAAAAGAAATATGGGGATAATGGCTAGCACTGGAGTGGACCAGGAAGGTTATGTGGTGAGAGACTCATACTTGTTAAAAACAATGATAATGTAGGTTTAAAGCATATTATGAAAATCCTTCAAATCTAACAAATTTTTGTAAATAGGCTTTGTGCCTATCTGAAGCTTAGTAAAAACAATTTTAATGTAAAGAGTTTAGAAGAGCTCATGACCCATATAAAGCATCCATGAATATGAACTGGGATTATTAGAAGAGGTGAGAATGTGCCCTAAGACTGACTCTCAAATCTCTGGGTTGTGACCTTATTCTCACCTGCCACTCTTCTTCCACAGACTCACATCCACCACCAATTACTTTCTCATATCAGGAATATCAACACAGTATGAAAAAAATTTTAAAAATGATTGGTATTCCACCATTGCCATCTGTCAGCTGTTGCATGTAACTTACATTTACTGCCTCCAAATCTTATCTTTGAAAGGAGAATACCACATTTTACAAATGAATGTTTTATGGATGATATGAAAGAATGGTTACAAAACACTTGGCATTGAAAACACTTAAGAAATAATTAACTTCACCATGAGCAGCAGAAATGTTGGCAATATCTTATACACAGTCTCACTTGGCTATTTATCTTTTATTATTGTCTGACATGGATATATTTCCATTGAGAATGTAGGTTATTGGGAAGACAAAATACTGGTCTTGCATATTTTTGTTTCTCCAAGACCATCAAAAACAAAGCACACCCAAGGCTGGCTGTATAGCCCAGTGGATAAGGGCACTGGTATACCACATGGGAGGCACTGGGTTTCGTTCCCAGGGACCTCTCTGAGTGGGCAGACAGCCTTGAGAAAGGCAAGCTGCTATGGGTGGGGCAAAGCCACCGTGGGCAAGGCAAAAAGCTGCCATGGGCAGGGCAGAGCTGCCACAGGCATGGCAAGTCACCAGTGAAAACACGGAGATGCTGCCCGTGAATCATGGAGCTGAGCAGCCCACAAAACATGGAGCTCTGCTGCCTGCAAAACATGGAGTAGAGCCACCCATGAAATAGAATGGAGCCACCCATGAGTGGGGCAAGCCGCCTGTGTGGAGGGCCAACTCGGTGCAATGCCAAAAAAAAAAAAAAGATGGGGGAGACAAAAAGCAGACATAGAAGAATATAAA
>PVKH010007883.1:0-19876 GCA_004027955.1 Chaetophractus vellerosus | reverse complement strand
TTTGTTACAATCGATGTACAAGTATTGAAGCATTGCTACTAACCATGGTTAATGGTTTACATTATGATCTACATTTTGGACTATATACTTTTATAAATTTTGACGAAATTTAAAATGGCTTGTACCCATTATTGTGAGATTATGCAGAACAATTCTAATGCCCTAAATATGCCCTGTGTTCCATCTATTCTATTTTTCCCTCCCCCTCCCATTGGGACCTATGGTAACCACTAAATTTTACTTTTTGAAGAATAAGATACAGAGTTACTTGCAGTAATATTGAAGGCTTGATATATTGGTCTGTTTTCTTTTATTAGGTACTGCCTATATTCTTGACAGTCTCTTTCCCCTCTATTTGAGAACATAGCACGACTCCCTAGGTTGGGAGTTTAATATTTTCTTGTTCATTGTGTGGATCTTCACCCACTGATACAACACACTATGACAAGATGAACACTTACATATTCCTTAGAAGCCTCCTGCAGTTGCACCCTATCCTGTATGCACCCCCCACATCCAACACCTACACCAGTAGTCCTCCTCTGCTGTATTTGCCAAAAGAACATTTCCAACATTGTCATTTTAACCACAGACCTGCAAATCCCCAGAGTTTACCTGCTCCTTTCCCTGCCCCTCACCCCAGTTCCATGGATAGTCCAACCACCCCACCCTACTCCCTCACAGATGACACCGCTCAATCCAATAGCATCACTGCACCACTGTCATGCCCATCCACTGCACAACTACTCCCTTCCACCTTATCATAGATTTTGCCCATATGGGCATTGGCTCACAACCCTCTGCTCCCTTTCTGTCTCCTGTAAACCTATCTTCCAGACTCTAGCTCTGTGAGTCTGCTCAATTTGCTTAATTCACATGAGTAAGATCATATAGTATTTGTCCTTCAGTTCCTGGCTTACTGCATTCAACATAAGGTCTTCAAGATTCATCCATGTTATCCCGTGTGTTAATATTGCATTCCTTCCTACAACTGAGTAATAGTCCATTGTATGTATATACCACAATTTGCTTACCCATTCATCTGTTGATGGGCACTTGGGTTGCTTCCATCTTTTGGCAATGTGAATAATGCCACTGTGAACATTGGTGTGCAAATATCTGTCCATTTCCCTGCTTTCAGTTCTTGTGGGTATACACCCAGCAGTGGGATTCCTGGATCATAATGGCAGTTCTATAGTTAGCTTCCTGAGGAACCGGCAAACTGTCCTCCCTAATGGCTGCACCCTGATAAATTCCCACTCACAGTAGATAAGGGTTCCCCTTCCTCTACATTCTCTCTGATACTTTTTTTTTTAAAGGTTTATTTATTTTATTACATATCTTCCCTCCCCCCCGCTGCGGCGACGCGCCGAGACCCGTCACTGTGCAGGCGCGGCTTTCCCCGTTTGTGGGAGGCTTCTGCTTCCATTCACAGCCGGCTTTCAGTTTGCGGGTGGCTGGCTGCGCTCCATTTGCAGGCTACCTGCCCTGCCCGTGACGGCTTTTGCCCTGTCCGTGGCAGTTTTTTGCCCTGCCCACAGCGGCTCTGGCCCGCCCATGGCAGCTTGCCATTCTCAAGGCGGTCTGCCCGCTAGGAGAGGTCCCCGGGAACCGAACCCGGGGCCTCCCATGTGGTATGCCGGTGCCCTATCCACTGGGCTATCGAGCCGGCCCCCTCTCCGATACTTGTAGTCCCTGGCTTGTTTAATAGCCACCAGTCTAATGGGTGTAAGATGATATCTCATTGTAGATTTGATATGCATTTCCCTAATGGCTAGTGATGTTGAGCATGTTTTCATGTGCTTTTTAGCCATTTGTATATATTCTTTGAAGAATTGTGTATTCAGATCACTTACTCATTTTTTAAATGGGTTGTTTGTCTTTTTATTTTCAAGATGTAGGATTTTTTGTATATGCTGGATATTAGGCCCTATTGGATAGATGGTTACCACATAATTTCTCCCATTGATTAGGCTGCCTTTTCACTTTTTTGTGAACCTCCTTTGAGGTGCAAAAGTTTTTAATTTTGTGGAGGTCCCATTTATCTATTTTATCTTTGTTTCCCGTGCTTTAGTTGTAAAGTTTATGAAACTGTTTCCTACTACAAGGTGTTGTGGGTGCTTCCCTACATTGTCTTTGAGAAGATTTATGGTCTGACTCTTATATTTAGATCTTTGATCCATCATGAGTTAATTCTTGTATAGGGCATGAAATGGTGATCCTCTCCCATTCTTTTGGACATGGATATCCAGTTCTCCAAGCACCATTAGTTGAAGAGGCCATTCTCTCCCAGTTGAGTGGGGTTGGTGGCCTTGTCGAATATCAGTGCACCGTATATGCAAGGATATATATCAGAACTCTGAGTTCTCTTTCATTGGTTAGTATGTCTATCCTTGTGCCAATACTATGCAGTTTTGACCACTGTAGATTTGTATGTTTTAAAATCAGGTAGTGTGAGTCCTCAAATTTTCTTTTTCTTTTTCAGTGTGTCTTTGGCATTTTGGGGCCCCTTGCCCTTCCAAATTTCATAGTTAGCTTTTCTAATTCAGTAAAAAATACTGTGGTAATTTTTATTGGGATTGCATTAAATCTGTAAATCAGTTTGGGTAATATAGACATCATAATGACATTAAATCTTATCCATGAACAGGGAATATTCTCTCATTTATTTAGGTCTTCTTTGATTTCCTGTAACAGTCTTTTGTACTTTTCTGCATACAAGCCTTTACATCTTTAGTTAAGTTTATTCCTAGGTATTTGATTCTTTTAGTTGCTGTTGCAAATGGATTTTTTGCCTTGATTTCCTCCTCAGATTGCTCATTATGGTGTACAGAAATGCTACTGATCTTTGCACATTGCTTTTATATTCTGCCACTTTACTGAACTCATTCATAAGCTCTAGAAGTTTTGTTGTAGATTTCTCAGGGCATTCTGTGTATAGGTTCATGTCATCTGAAAATCGTGAAATTTTTACTTCTTCCTTTCAAATTTGGATGCCATTTATATCTCTTCCTTGCCTAAATGCTTGAGCAAGTACTTCTAACACAAAATTAAAGAAGAGAGGTGACATTGGGCATCCTTGTCTTGATGCTTTTTAGAGGTGATCATGTGCTTTTGTTTTTTTTTTTTTGATCTGTTAATATGGTGTATTACATTGATTCATTTTCTTATGTTGAAACATCCTTGCATACCAGGGATGAAACCCACTTGGTCATGATGTATAATTCATTTGATATGTTGTTGAAAACAATTAGCAAGTATTTTGTTGAGGATTTTGGCATCTAAGTATATTGAGATATTGGTCTTTAGTTTTCCTTTCCTGTAGCATCTTTGTGTGGCTTGGGTATTAGTATGATGTCGGCATCATAGAATGGGTTAGGCAGTTTTCCTTCTCAGCACTGATTTACCTGCATTTCATAAGTTTTGGTATGTTGTGTTCTCATTCTCATTCATTTCCAGGTAGTTACTGATTTCCTTTGCAATTTCCTCCTTGCCCCACTGATTGTTTGAGTGTGTTGTTTAACTTCCATTTATATGTACCACAATGTTTTAAAGGGATCTCAACCTTTTTACCCAGTGCCTATTCAGTCAGATCCTATGTAATGTTTGGGGGCCCATACTTAGCCTACCATTCTGTCAGCAATATGACTGTGCCAGAAAGAACATGGACAAGTGTATATACATAAAATGTAAATGTATACTTACTTTGCCAACAGTTAAATTTTATTATTATCATGACAGCTAATTTGGAATGAAAACTCATGATATTTTGATAAAATATTAAAAGTATCACGGGATACTTCTTTAGTCTTAAAATTAGAGCTTTTAGAACACTGATATATAATCCTTTACCCAGCTTAGCTTTTGTTTTTATTTTTCATTTTTTAAGAAACTTTGTAATTGTGTTTAATAAATGAATGTGTTATGAGATATAGGCTGGATTTTACTTACTATTTATCTTGTAAAATTTCAAGTCCATGAAATTTGAAAGAAGAGTGCAGTGAATATCACTTCTGATTATTTATCAGCAAATACTTATGTTAATCTGTGAAAATTTGTACTCTCTTGAACCTAGCTGAATTGGTTTTTGGTGTCTATGTAGTTTGACATATGTAAAGGATCACATAGAAGCGGTTTTTGTACCTTTTATGAGACTGAGTGAGAGGATTGGATTTCGGGGGTGTGGGAGAGGGAAGAGTGGGTATTTTAGCAAATTTCACATGAAATTTGTCAAGGAATATATAAAGTTGAGTGCAGTTAGACCTCCAAGAAAACTGGGTTTGATAGTTCAAGAAAATATAAAATTATCTGTAGCTCACTTATCCTTTTGAACTGTTTCAGCCACGGTCAGTGAACACACAATGCTACTAGAAGGGACAGCTAACCGGCCCCCACCTGGTGGCTCTGGACCTGTAACTGGAGCTGAGATAATGAGGAAACTTTCTAAGACTCATACTCATAGTGACTCGGCATTAAAAATAAAGGTATACTATTGCTGCCTTTGGTTAGAGTTACTCAAATTCACAAAGAAGACCTAAACTTTTATCACACATTTAAATATTAGATATCCACCCTGAATATTCAAGTAGTATTTTTATGTTGAGAGTAACTTCATCAGTGACTTTTAGTGTACCCAGTGTTTTAAATTATATAATCAGTAATTAATATTGAATAAGGACTGCTTTAACCAACAAGCCTTAGGACTTTCTTTTCAGTTTATACAACAGTGTATTCAATAAAGTACAATATTGAAAATGTTGATAATCTTCCAATTGTCACTTTTAATGAGAATCCATTTAAGCAGTGCATGGTCAATATATGGTTTGGGTTAGGCTATTTTATGGTTTTGATTACATTATTTTAAGAAATTTAACCAATATTTGATGAGAGGCATTCATAGCAAAGTGGTTAGATTATAGTCTCAGGAGCCACACTGTCTTGGTTTGTATCCTGTCTGTGTCATTTACTTGCTGTGTGATTGATCAACTTCTTAACTGCACCATCCCTTAGTGTCCTCATTTGTAAAATGGGAATTTTAATAGTAACCTTGTTTATAGGGTTGTTGAGAACAGAGTTAATAAATGAAAAATGCTTAGAACACTATATGTATATCTTAGAACACATAGTAAGCATTCATTAAGTTACTTCTTGTGAGTTATTAACTTTTTTTGGAAGGTCTGGGTATTGACTTACATTGATACCCAGAATACATAAGGTAAAAGATACATTTTATTCTATTAAAATATAAAATTTCTTCTCTGGAAAAATAATGTAAACAAAATGGAAAGATATGACAAAGGGCTAATTTCCTAATATATAAAGAATTTTTCCTAATCACTAAGAAAAGACCATCAAATAGAAAACTGCTTAAAGGACATAAATATGCAGTTCACGGAGAAATACATGTAACCATATGAAAGTTTATTCTCTTATCATTAAATAAATGTAAACTTAAATGAGATTTCCATTTTCACCTATCAGATTGACAAAAACTAAAGCATTTGATAATATACAGTGTTGGTGAACATGTGAGAAAACAGATGCTCTCATACAGTCTTGATGGGAATGTAAATTGTTATACACCTCTTTGAAGGACTGTTTGACAATGTGTATTTAAAATGTCATGCCCTTTGATGCAGCAGATGCTTGAAGACATGGACCCAATAAGGTTCTTTGCAACACTATTCATAATAGAAAAATAATGGAAACATCCTAAATGGCTAACCTTTAGAGGACTGGTTAATAAATTAGAGTACACCAATGCAGAGGCATACTGTGAGGCCTTTAAAAAGGTGAAATAGATATATAAGTGACCAAGGAATGATCACCAAAGTACATTGATTAAGGCAAAAGCAAAGTATAGAACAATTTTTATTTGTATCTTAAGGACAAATATGTATATGTGCTTAGATAATAATAGATGATTTATGGAAGAACAGACAAGTAACAGTTAAGTGGGCCAAAAGACTGGCACACAGAGAAGACTTAATTTTTGTTGACTAGCCTTTTTTGCTTTTAATGTTTTTATTCTCTGTTAAGTATTGCTCTTTTAAAGAAAACATTGAAAGATAGTTTGATACACATTTTTAAAAAAATTTGTTTGATATGGTTTATTCTATTTCCACAGTCTAGTTTGAAGGCGGGGACACTTTAAGTTCTTAAGTCCTCAGTCTGTGTCAGCTTTTTTCCTGATTGACAATTTTTTTAAAACCCTCTAATTGTATTTAGATGTTTTGCTATTAATGCTGTTCTTGATCAGAAATTTATTGAACATTACCTTGTTTATGGATTATAAAAGTGCTCCAGAGAATTGGAATTTTAGATGCTTTGTTTCATATCTCTGCTTTTCAAGGTCTTCTTGTTTGATCTTTTTTTGGTACAGTGTTTTAAAGTGATCTGAAATTCTAATGTTAGATATGACAGAACAGATAGATATTGAACAATTTGGTAATTTTTTATTTTTCCTCTTCCCTCAAAGAATTATTGGAAATTCTTGTTGGCATTTTAGAACTCTCCAGAGAATCAAATCTTAACACAGAGATATACTACTTGGGTACTAGGAAGTTTAGTATAGTGTCAAGAATTGGGAGATATAAGTCAGGCCGTTGGGTTAAAAATCTGACCTTTTCCTTACTAGGTGTATGAGTGATCTTTCGTCTTTTGTAGAACAGAAATAAAACCTCCTACCTACTTTTATAATTTGATAAGAATTAAATAAGACAATAAATGAAACATGCTTAGCAGGTGTTTGATATATAGTAAGTGCTATTTTCCCTCCTGTATTGGCATGCTTCCTTCACCTTTCTCCTCCTAAGCAAGGATGATTGGTAAGGCTTGAAGGAAGGTACAGACCTTTCTGCTTTCCAGGGAAGGTTAAAACTTCAGAGGTCTTCACAACAATGTTAGCCTTAGCGCCTATATTCCTTGCTCTTTTCAAAGAGCCTATAGTTTCTTCTCAGGTAGACATCTCTGTTGACTCTCAATAAGAAACTACAGCAAAGGTTTCTGAAGGCAGACAGCTTTCCCTTCTGAAATTTCTATAACCAGAACTTACTTTTGGTGGTATAAGGCATTTTACAGATCATTTTAGGTGTGTATATTTTTTAGTAACTTCTTGAGAAAATACTTTTTGTAAGGGGGATTGTGTAATCATTCCAGGCTACTTTTTTTCCTTGCTACCCATAGGGATGTTCTTTAGATCTTCCACAAACAATCTTATCCAAACTTTCTGAAATCCTGGTGCTCTGCTGCTCCTTAGGTGTTAACTAGTGGTTTATTTTCTATCATCTGTTTGATATGCTGTTCTATGGTCTTGCAGCTGGACTCCCTCTTCACATTTAGAAGGGAACTAATAAGCCATGGTTAAAACTGGTGACTGTTTCATAATAATAATGATAATAAAAAGCTGTCCTTTGTATTGTACTATAGAGCTATAAAACATTTTCACATATATTTGAGATTCACCACAATCCTAGTAGATTGGTGTTGGTATTAATGGGAAAAATAGGTAGCAGTAAGAGCAGAAGCAAGAGTAGTTGAAGTATTAGCTGTAGTTTTATATGCATGAGAAAGAGCACTGTGTTGTTTCTTCCACAGGGCATTCACCCATATCATTCTCTGAGCTATACCAGTGGAGACACCGCCACAGATTCTCCAGTGCACATTGGACGTGCTGCAATGCCAGTAAAGGAGAGTCCAAGGAAGGAGAGTCTTCTCAGTTACCTGACTGGAAGCTTCCCAAGTTTACACAATCTCCTGGAAGGGACTCCTCAGAGAAGTAGTGCAGCTGTGAAAAGTAGCTCCCTAACAAGAACAGGTACATTCTCTATATTTGAGAATTATAAATTTATTTTTAACAGGGAATTTTTTTTTAAAGACAGTACTTAAGTTTATTTAGATATACTTTGGTTGCAAAACTTATCTTTCATATTACCCTTATCTTTGAGAAAATTTAGGAATTTTCTCTTTCAGTTTCCTAGTATGTTCATGTCTTTAGTTTGCATTTTTAAGTGGTAGCATTGACCTTGTTATCATCCTAGGTGTGGTGTGGGATGAAGTCTAGTGCAGCCAGCATAGAATTTTCTCCTATTATAGTAAAAATGTGCTATTTATTAATGCCTTTAATAATCCAAATACAACATCATGCAGTGAGATTTCAAAAATATTTGCATAGATGGGTATTTTAACCTGACTTTTCAAAAAATAATTGTATAAATCACATTCTCTGCTTCTTCATACCTAAGTAATACTATAGTCAGTCAAACTTTATTTCAGGAAATACAGTGGCCACTGATATGTTATCAGAACATCCCTTGCTATCTGAACCATCATCTGTGAGCTTCTATAATTGGATGTCAAATGCTGTGGGTAATCGAGGAATTGTGGTACAAGAATCTCCTGTTACAAAATCAGGACACAATAGTCTTCCAACAGGTATCAAGTGTTCACATTATTTTGCTTAACTGAATAAGGGGCACAAATGCAGGCAAAATCCTATTTTTCAGAGGCTGGTTAAAAATCTCAAATGTTTAATTATGGTTTAGTTAAAACTGGACCATTTATGAAATGCCTTTGATAGTGTTGCAACTGAGAGAGTAGTAATCTGTCACTCATTGTTCCTATGGAAAAGCATACATGTCAAATATGAGACTGTTCATAATCAAAAGAGTTTAAAACTTCCATTTAATGTGGATGGTTTAATTTTCAAAAACACCAAAAGGACAAATATTAAGAAATACGTGTAATTACAATATTATATACCTATAATATGGAAAATAGTTTCAGATTATCCAGATTCATCTGGAACATAATTACCATTCTTATCCTCTTTGTAATTACTTAGCAAATATTTATTAAATCTAGGGGGATACCGAAAGGAATAAAGTAAGATTCCTGCCCTCAAGGAGGAATAATAATGAGTGCCATTTATTAATTTTAAAAGAACATGTGGGAGTTCCAGGAAGATCATGTTGGAGTAGGCAGGCAGGGCTCAGCTGTCTTGCAAAAACAACCAAGAGAAGGCCAAAAGCTGTCAAGGGAACATGCTGTGGGGGTCAGTAGACCAGAATAGTGCAACACAATTCCCAGGAGGGTGAGGGAATAGACGAAGAACCCAAAACAGCAAACACGAGTTACCCATGCCACCCTACCCCCACAGCAGCCAGAAAGGGCTCCCATCCCCCACTCTCAAGATACCAAGCTGGGATAAAACCTCTGACTCACTGCAGCCAACTGAGGGGAACAGAGGTCTTCTTCCTGTCAGCTGTTATAAGGAAAAAGGGAGGGTGAATTGAGGGGCTTCTCTTAAGTGAATTTGGCCAGCAGAGCCCACTTTAAATCTCAGCTCTGGCCAGACCAAAACACAGGAAAGTTGAGATGGAAAGAAACACCTCTGTGGGAAGGTGCGGTGACGAGCGCAATCTGCTGGCTGATCTGGAAATTGCATGGAGAAAAACTGCTTCTAGGTCTCTCTTATCCTGAACTCCTAGAAGAAAATCTGCGCCCCATTAGTGAGTCCTGGCCCAATTTTGAGATCTTAAGCTGGGCAATTTTAAAGACTTAAATAAGTTGAACGAAATATCAAAGATCGGGGGAGGGGGGCGGGGGGACAATAGACAAGAGAGAGAAATTGGCCAAAGGAGTAAATTCACCAGCATATTCAGATGCCTAGACATCTGAATATGGCAGCAAAAAATTACAAGCCATACTAGGAAACAGAAAGATATGGCCCAGCCAAAGGAAAAAAACAAATATCCTGAAGAGATACAGGATTTAAGACAATGAATCAATCATAATCATACCCATCTCCTAAACTGGTTCAAACAATTGAAATAATATGATTAAAGAGCTAAAGGATATTAAGAAGACACTGGGTGAGCATAAAATACAATTTGAAAGCCTGCAATGAAAAGTAACAGAGCTTTGGGAATGACAGACAAAATGGATGAGATTACAAATACATCAGTGGGGCGCGGATGTGGCTGCTTCCCACATGGGAGGTCCCAGGTTTGGTTGAGCGCCAGCTTCCCACACCGGAGGACCCGTGTTCAGTTCCCAGTGCCTCCTGAAACACACACAAAGAAAGAAACAGCAAGCAAACAAACAAAAATCCAACTCAGGGGAGCAAGTTGGCTCAGTGGTTGAGCGCCGGCTTCCCACATACGAATTCCCAGCATTACTCTCTGGCTCCGGTGCTTAAAAAAAGAAAAGAAAAGACATACATTAGAGGCATATAAGAACAGATTCTAATGGCTCAAAGACAGAATTAGTGATTTTGAAGACAGACCATCTGAACTGGAAAAGACAGGAGAACAGAAAGAGAAGAGAATGGAAAAAATGGAACAGGGTCTCAGGAAATTGAATGACAACATGAAACACACAAATATATGTATTGTCATGTCCCAGAAGGAAAAGAGAAAGGAAAAAGGGAACAAAGAATATTTAAGGAAATAATGATGGAAAACTTCCCAGCCATTATGAAAGACATAAATATCAATATCCAAGAACACAACGCACCCTAAACAGAATAAATCCGAATAGAACTACTGGAGACTCCTACTATTCAGAATGACAATATCAAAGATAAGAGAGGATTCTGAAAGCAGCAATCACATGCAAGGGAGCCTCAATAAGATTAAGTGCTGACCTCTCATCACAGTCTGGAGGTGAGAAGAAAGTGGTATGATGTGGTATTATGTCTTTAAGGTACTGAAAGAGAAAAACTGCTACATAAGAATTCTGTATCTAGCAAAACTGTTCTTCAAAAATGAGGTTAAGTTCAAAGTCTTCATGGAAAAAAAAACAACAGCATTACAAGAGATATTAAAGGGAGTGCTGCAGCTTGAAAGGAAAAGCCAAAAATAGAAAATTACAGACCAATATCCCTAATGAATACAGATGTAAAAATCCTCAACAAAATTCTTGCCAACCAAATCCAAAAGCACATTAAAGAATTATGCACCACGATTAAGTGGGTATTATCCCAGGTATGGAAGGGTGATTGAACATGAGAAAATCAATTAGTGTAATAAACCACACTGATAAATTGAAGAAGAAAAATCACCTGATCCTCTCGATTGATACAGAAAAGGCATTTGACAAACTACAGCACTCTTTCTTTATAAAAATCCTCAAAAGATAGGAATATGGTAAAGTGCATATATGAAAAACCTGCAATTAGCGTTGTATTCACCAGTGCAAGAACAAAAGCTTTCCTGCTGAGATCAGGGACAAGACAAGGAATGCACACTGTCACCACTGTTATTTCATATTGTGCTAGAAATTCTAGCTATACCAATTAGACTAGATAAAGAAATAAAAGGCACCCAAATAGGAAAGGAAGAAGTAAAACTGTTACTGTTTGCTGATGACATGATCCTATATCTAGAAAATTCTGAAGTAGCCACAATAAAGCTACTAGAAGTAATAGATGAGTTCAGCAAAGTGGCAGGATACAAGATTAATACACAAAAGTCAATACTGTTTCTATACACTACAATGTACAATCTGAGGAGGAAATTAGAAAAAAAATTCCATTTATTATAGCGACTAAAACAAATAATTAGGAATAAACTTAACTGGGACATAAAAGATCTGTATTCAGAAAACTATGAAATATTGATAAAAGAAACCAAATTAGACTTAAATAAATGGAAGGATGTTCCAGGGTCTTGGATTAGAAACCTAAATACTGTTAAGATGTCAGTTCTCCCCAAACTGATTTACAGATTCAACACAATCCCAACAGTCTTTTTTTTGCAGAAATGGAAAAGCCAATTATCAAATTTATTTGGAAGGGTCCATGAAGAGCCAAAAATGTCTTTAAAAAGAAGAATGAAATTGGAGGACTCTCACTTCCTGCCTTATAGGCATATTACCATAGCTGCAGTGGTAAAAACAGCATGGTACTGGCATAAAGACAAACAGATTGACCAAGGGAACTAAATCTAGAACTCAGAAATAGACCCTCACATCTATAGTCAAGTGATTTTTTGACAAGGCTGTTAAGCCCACCCAGAACAGTCTATTCAACAAATGGTGCTGGGAGAACTGGATAGCCATATCCAAAGAAAGAAAGAGGACCCCTATCTCACACCTTATACAAAATTAACTCAAAATGGATCAAGGACCTAAATATAAAAACAACAACCATATAGAACTCCGAGAAGAAACTCTTGTGGTAGGCGGTGTTTCTTAAACCTTAAACTGAAAGTATGAACAACAAAAGAAAAAATAGATAAATGGGATCTCCTCAAAATTCAACACTTTCACACCTCAAAGGACTTCGTCAAAAGGGTGAAAAGGCAGCCAACTCAATGGGAAAATATATTTGGCATTCACATTTCTGATAAGGGTTTAATATCCATGATATATTAAAAAGATCATAAACTCAACAATAAAAACACAAACTACCCAATTAAAAAGTGAGCAAAAGACCTGAAAAGACAATTGCCAATACAATTGATGAAAAAACTCATGAAAAAATGTTCAACATCACTAGCGATTAGGGAAATGCAAATCAGAGCTACAAATAGATATCATTTCACACCCATTAGACTGGCTACTCAAGTCAGAAAACTGTAAGTGTTGGAGAGGATGTGGAGAAATAGGAACACTTATTCACTGTTGGTGGGAATGTAGAATGGTACAGCCACTGTGGAGGACTGTTTGGCAGTTCCTAAGGAAGTTGAGTATAGACTTGCGAAGTGGCTTGGCAATACCATTACTAAATATATACCCAGAAGAACTGAGAGCAGTGGTACAAACAGAAAACAGACATCTGCACATCGATGTGTATAGCAGCATTATTCACAATGGCCAAAAGATGGAAACAACCTAGGTGTCCATCATCTGATGAATGAATGGCTAAAGATTGTGGTGTATACTCACGTTGGAATATTATGCAGCTGTAAGAAGAAATGAAGTCGTGAAGCATATGTCAACGTGGATGAACCTGGAAGACATTAATGTTGAGTGACGCAAGCCAGATACAAAAGGACAAATACTGTATGATGGTAATATTATAAACTAAATATATTGTGAAAATCATGGAGTTATTAATTAGGATATAAGTCATCAGAAAATAGAATGAGAGAGAATGGAAAGCTGCAGATTAATCTGTGCAGAATTGGTAAAAAAGCTTTGTAAATCTTTGAAAATGAATAGAAATGGTGAAAGCACATCATAGTGCTTGTGACTAGAAGAGCTATTTTATGGGTATGACAGTGGTTGAAAGGGTAAATCTAAGGTCATATACTACAAGAAAAGTTTAAAAATGTAGCATAGAACTTTATAAGATAGTGAAACCTTATGTAAAATACAAATATGGATGATTTTGCATATATGACTGTTTTTACACAATATAAATACAAATAAACTAGAGAGAGAAACAGAATAACAGATATGTATGGCAGGGGAAGCACAGAGAGGTTGAGAAGTGATGAATTTTTTGCTTATTATTATTGAAATATTGAAAATGCTCAAAATACAATTGAAGTGATGAATACACAACTATGTGATTATACCAAATGCCATTGATTGTACACTTTGGATGGATTTATGCTTTATTAATATGTATCAATAAAATTGATTTATTTAAAAATATATATACGTTTAAGTAGAAGGACGACTGGCAGAGAATTCACCAAAGTAGCAACAGTCATTATCTCCAGAATTATAAGTGGATGCACTGTTCCATTTCTGTTCTTTTATTTATTTATTTTTTTGTATTTTTCTAAGTTTACCATATATGTATTATTTTCTTATGAAAAAATATATATATTTAAAAGAATATGTGAATCAGCCTTTGATGGTAGTTAGTGAAGAGAGTTAGAGTTAACATAACATCTATTTGGATTAGTGGTAAATTTTGTTCGGCCAGAAAATATGAAAATTTTAAAAGTTGTTGACATATAACTGCTTACTCAGTCCTTTCTCTTGCTGGCTTGTGGAGTATTTTTGAATCTGGAACTGATTCTAATACTAACCACATGCTTTTTATTAGCATTGTCCCTTCGTTGAGAAAGAAAGATGGACCTTTTGCCAGCTCTTGCCAATTTTCTGGTACTAGTCTCACTAATGCAGTTATAGCATATATGTAGTTTAAATTTGAGAACTGTCGAGAGGATCATTTCCTCTCTGTCATGGGTCCTTTGCCTGAGTAGTTTAAGGCTAAAAGGAGTATAGAGGAAAGGAACAGTTCCATTTCATTTTTATTCTGTCTCAGGAATGCATTGTTAGGAAGAAATTTGTGTGGTTGTTTGACACTCATGGTTTTTGCTGTACTACAGCTGTTTTCTGTAGCTCTGCTACTGTTTCTGTCTTCTGCATTGCAAAGCTGATAGGACATCATAATGCTTTTCAAAGATCTTCTGGGTATAAAATTTTCCATTTGGTCTCATTAATTTTAAAATAGACTTTTTGTTTTGTTGGAGGACAACTGATGTTTTCTGAAAATTTAATTTCATTTTTTATTATAATCATGTCTGTAAAATAACTTCAAGTACTAATTTTTTTTTCTTTTCAGTGTAAGTGGTCTGGGTATCGGTACTATAATACAGGCTTTGTAAATTTACTTAGCTGTGCTCTTTATGTTGTTTTTCTTTCCTAATTTACATTTTGTTCTTGAAAATTTACTCTCTTAGGTGTTGCACCCAATCTTCCTACAATACCCTCGGCCTCAGATTTCAACACCGTCTTGTCTAGTGACCAGAATACTTTGGATGGGACACATTCTCAGCATAGCACTAGTCAGGATGATGTTGCAGGTGTAGAAGAAGCAAACCAGGGTTTTCCTGCTGTTCAGCTTGCTGACGCACAGGTGAGCTAGGCTGTTTTCCCCTAATAATAGTAATGCCTCATTAGGTAGTACTCAGCAACAGAACCATCAAGCAGTATGTACCTTGCAGTTCTAGTGAAGGTCCCTGTTCTGTGCCTGTCTGCCTAAAGCAAGCCTTCATGCAAAAAAGGAGACTTTAAAAAGTATATGAGTTTTTAAAATTGGCATTTCAAAATGTTACATATAATGTTTAAAATTGTGGATTAGAAATGCAAATTAAGTATCTGTAAATGCTTATTAAACAGCAGAGTGGTATATAGTTCTTTGTCAAGTGTAGTAACATTTTTGTTATTTGGAGATAGAGATTGGCAAAGTAACGTAACTAGAAAGATAAATCCAAACATATCATGTTGTCTTTAGTAATATGTTAAGACTTTATTGAGTGAGCCAGGAGGAGGCCTGAAGATTTTAGAGTAGAGGAATAAATAAAGTGATGAGACCTGTATATGTAAAAATATCATATGGGTAGCAATGTGTTGAATGGATTGAAGTAGAGAAACTGGAGGTAGAAAGAATTGAGTTGTTGAAATAGCTCACACATATGGTAATAAGGTTCTAAGTTTAGCTGGTTGTAACTCTAATTAGGTATAGAAGAAATATTGAGGAGATCTTATTTAATTGGTTAATTGTGGAGAGTAAATAGGGAAGTCCTTTGAAATTTATTTTTTAGTGTGAGTGGGCTGCCAATACAAAGTATAAAAGTTGGCTTTTATAATGTGAATTTTATTTAGGGCAAAAGCTTATAGTTCTGAGGCTGTGAACCATCTGAACATCATCAGAAATGCTTTCTCACCAAAGTCAGCTACTGGTGATCCTGGGGTCCTGCCATATGGCAAAGCAAGATGTCGGTCAATCTCTGCCATGGTCTCTGCCTTTAACTCTAGGCTTACCGTCATCTGGATCCCAGTTGTAGGCAACCAGGCATGGGGCTTGTCTCTTTCTGGGCCTCCTCTCTGTGTCTCGGCTGCTTATCTTTCTTCCTGAGTTCAGCTGTGGGCTATAAGGCATATGGCCACCTTTTCATCCTTGAGATGCTCCATGGGCCTGAGGGGGCCTCTTTCTGTGTCTGTGCTCTGCTGATTCCAGAATCAGGGCTCTCTCTCAGCCTCTCAGGGCTTCTCTGCCTTTCTGCAGCTGTAGGTAAATCTGGAGTCCTCTTTCTTTCACCTTTCTCTCACATGGCAGGATCAAAATGGCAGCTTCCTTTTTCTGTGTGTGTCTCTCTCTATGCCTCCATTTACATAAGCTCTAGTAAGAGGGGTGGAGACCCAACTTGAGTCAGGCCTCACTGATGTAGTCCAGTCAGAAGGGCCCCACACCCACAAGAACAGATTAGTTCAAGAACATAATGTTTTTGGCAGGGGATTCGTAAAAAAAACTTCAAACTGTCAATTACATTCAGTAAAATAGGAAAAAGGGACTAAGTGATGGAGCAAGATGCTTAGAGATGAGAAGTAGCAGAATTTAAGAGTCAATTATACTGAGAGATACTTTAGACAAGAAACATACTTTTTCCACTGAGAATTTTTGGGATGGCAATAAGGACAGCTCACAACTAATGAGGTAAGTTTGCAAACTGGTAGGTTCAATTATTTCTCTTACAATAGAAGACAATTTATTTTTTTTTTATTTTTATTTTTTAAAGATTTATTTATTTTATTACATATCTCCCCTTCCCCCCCATTGCGGCGACGCGCCGAGACTTGGTCACTGCGCAGGCGCGGCTTTCCCCGCTTGTGGGCGGCTTCTGCTTCTATTCACGGCCGGCTCTTGCTTCAGGTCGCGGGTGGCTGGCTGCGCTCCATTCGCGGGCGACCTGCCCTGCCCGTGGCGGCTTTTGCCCTGTCCGTGGCAGCTTTTTTTTGCCCTGCCCACGGCGGCTCTGGCCCGCCCATGGCGGCTTGCCATTCTCAAGGTGGTCTGCCCGCTAGGAGAGGTCCCCGGGAACCGAACCCGGGGCCTCCCATGTGGTATCCCAGCGCGCTCTTTATCCACTGAGCTATCTAGCTGGGCCCAGAAGACAATTTATGTTAAGAAATGTGTCAGGCACTTTTAACTTTTCCTGAGATTTATTTCTCTAATACGTTGGAATGATTTTTAGGAACACTTCCATTAAAAAAAGAAAGAAAGAAAGAAAGAAAGAAAAGAAAGAAACAAGAGTGGGAAAAGAAATGCTTTTTTTTGTGTTTTGGCCTTTATAATAAGTTTATTGTATTTATTAGCATTTAATATACCTTTTTAGAGATAACATTATTTCTAAATCTAAAATCCACAAGAAATATGAATATTAAATAATACAGTAAAAGTTGTGTAAGGTGATTTAGAAATGTGTAAGTGTTGAAGTGAATGGGAAAGAGGGCTCACCACAGACCCTCAGAAGGATTGTTAAATAGGATTGAGTGTTTAATTAAGGGTTTAGGTTACTGTTGGAGTACTGAGGAATGCAATTATGGCATTTCCACTCATTGTCCTTAGCAGCTTAGTTATAGGAGTAGATGATAATTGATCCAAAGCAGATGCATCAAGAAAAATGAGGTGAAGTGATATAATACAGAGTCTTAGAAGTTGCTGAAATGCAGTTTAAGCCAAGTTGGTAGGAGTCAAGGGAGTCATGTGACTTTGGAACTGAAGTATTGATTGGATCATCTGTATGGCCAGTGAAGTCATTCAGGATGATAAATTGAGATGGAAAAGAACAAAGGGAAAATAAGTCAGGAAGCAAAGTCGTAGTAGGTATGGAGGATTGACCAGGGGCATAAATAGATGACAGAGATGAAGAAAGATGGAAGATGATTTGAACCTTGAGGAAGAAGAGTTTTATATTAATATGAAAGCAAATCCGAGAAAGAATAAGCCCAAGAAAAAGTATGTCAAGCAAATATACAAGGGAGAGAGAATTTCTCCCTGAGGTTCTAGCCTAGAGTAAAATTGTTTGAATTCTCTCATTCTAGGCCTTCTGACTTTCACAAATATGGCCTTCTTGCCAAGCACAGGCAAATTAGATGATCTAGAGACAATTGAAAATGTGGACTTGGATCTCATTACATAAGTATTAATAGTACTTGTCCATTTAGATAGGATTATTATTTTAAGTTTCAGAAGAAGATCACAAAGAGAGAATGTATAGTGAAAGAGCAGGTTGGTGCAAAAGGAATTGCAGTTTTGGACTGTGAATTTCAAATCATTATAACTAGGACCAGACACATCTTTATTAATCAAAATAAGAACCATTACAATCAACACATTTTTGCCAACGAGAAATAAGTTTGTTCATTCCTGTAGCATAAAAATCCATGCCTCAGGATTCGATGAACTCTTGGAAAGCATTTTCTGCATGCTGTTGATTGTGGAAGCGTTTTCCCTGCAAAAATTGCCAAGATGCTTGAAGAAGTGGTAGTCATTTGGCGAGAGGTCAGGTAAATATGGCGGATGAGGCAAAACTTCGTAGCCCAATTCATTCAACTTTTGAAGCATTGGTTGTGCGATGTGCAGTCAGGTGTTGCCATGGAAAAGAATTGGGCCCTTTCTGTTGACCAATGCCAGCTCCAGGCATTGCAATTTTCAGTGCATCTCATCTATTTGCTGTGCATACTTCTCAGATGTAATGGATTCGCCAGGATTCAGAAAGCTGTAGTGGATCAGACTGGCAGCACACCACCAAACAGTGACCATGACCTTTTTTTGTTGCAAGTTTGGCTTTGGGAAGTGCTTTGGAGCTTCATCTCAGTCCAACCACTGAGCTGGTTGTCGCTTGTTGTATAAAAGCCACTTTAAGTTGCACATCACAATCTGATCGAGAAATGGTTCGTTGTTGTGTTGGATAAGAGAAAACGACACTTCAGAACGATGATTTTTTTTATTTTTGGTCAGCTTATGAGGCACTCACTTACCAAGCTTTTTCACCTTTCCAATTTGCTTCAAATGCTGAACGACCATAGAATGGTCTACGTTGAGGTCTTCGGCAACTTCTCGTGTAGTTTTAGGAGGATCAGCTTCGATGATTGCTCTCAATCAGTTGTTGTCAACATCCGATGGCTGGCCACTATGCTCCTCACCTGCAAGGCTCTCGTCTCCTTCGTTAGCAGTTCTTGGCCAGATGTGTTGTTGATGTTACCCATTTTGAACTCTAATAAGAAAATCGCTCGAATTTGCTTTTTGTCTGTCATCATTTCCATGGTCCAAAATAAATATAAACAGCAAGTAATCATTAGCAAAAAAATATAAAGCGAGAAATGCACATTAAAATGATGAATAATATCACCACATTTATTTAAGAATGTATTCTAATATCAAACGGCAAATTTCAACAGTGCAAAACCAAAATTAATCTTGCACCAACCTAATAGAAGAGGGCTGAGGATACGCTGATTAACACCTATTTTTAGGATGTGGATAAAGGAAAAGGATCCATGCAGCAGAGAATGAATAGTCAATGTGATGGTAGTGATCTAATATTAAACAAATGTACTTGCTTCTGTTTGGATTAAATCTTAGCAACTGAGAAATTCAGTTAACTAGAGATTTAACCAGAGTAATGTATTTTCATAAATATGTATGATACTAAAAATGAAAGGAAATTTTGTCAAAAAACAAATGTTAAATGACTGTAAAAACAAAGTATACCATTTAAAAATAGGTCAGATATTCATAACATTGAAATGTTTTTGTCTTAAAACAAGAAGTTGATAAACTACTTTGTGAATCTAATAAACCAAACTTTTATGGAAATGAATTAGTTATCATACCTTTTTTAAAAGGAAGAAGTAGAATAATTTAAACTAATTCATATTTTTATTTTCCTTGTACTTTCAGACAGGCAAAGACATCTTTGTCCTAATGATTAATTTGAAGATGAGTGGCGGGCCCGGCTAGATAGCTCAGTGGATAAAGAGCGTGCTGGGATACCACATGGGAGGCCCTGGGTTCGGATCCCGGGGACCTCTCCTAGCGGGCAGACCACCTTGAGAATGGCAAGCCGCCATGGGCGGGCCAGAGCCGCCATGGGCAGGGCAAAAAGCTGCCACGGACAGGGCAAAAGCC
>PVKH010007882.1:0-19872 GCA_004027955.1 Chaetophractus vellerosus | reverse complement strand
CCAGGCAGGGTTCGAGCTGCGTGAACACAGATGATGCAGGTCCACGCGCACCTCCTGCAGCCCAGACCCTGGGCCCCAGCCCCAGCCCCAGCCCGCCCGCTGTGCCAGGCCGCCCGAGAACCAAGGCTCATATGACCTCCTTCCCCAGCCTGCTTCTCCCCAACGACGTCCCGTTACCTCTGAGAGTGTCACTCCTCAGTCTCCTGGCCTCCTTGTCCCAGTGACCACCGGGCCTTCTCTCCCCTTCCCTCATTTGCAGACACCCACGAAGTCTTCCAAGACTGAAATCTCACTCACACTCTCCCTACTTATCATTTATATCCCATCAACCTCCACAGCAGATGTGAAGCAACTTCCAATGACACCCAAATATAGGGCCGTTAAAATGAACCCAAAGGGCAGGAAGGAAGGAGAGGGGGATGCCCAGGCTCAAATCTCACTCAGCGTCCGAGCAGTAATTCACCCCCAGTCCCTGCTCACAGCAGCTCCACCAGGAAGCTGCAAGAGCCACTAGGCTGTTGCCCTGTGACCCCCACACACAGGGGAGGGGACAAGAGCCGTCTCTCTTAGAGATTACGTCCATCCTTCCTCTGGCCGCCCTCTGTGTGGGTGACAGTGCAGCCAGGCCACAGTGTCCTGGGCCACTCTGCCTCCCCTCAGGTGTGCACATGGGGATCCACAGGCCGCCAACACTTGTGGCTCCCCTTTTTGTGACATGGATTTATCTGGCAGTCTGGTGAAGCCTATGGACAAAGTCTTAGAAAAATGTTCTTAAATGCGTAAAATAAAATACATAGGAGTGCAAAGGCAACCAATTTTTTAGAAATACAAAATATCAAAATATGTTTTAAAATCTGTGCTACAGTGAGACACAGTCGTCTTTACGAACGCGTTCGATAACAAGACCCGGTGATGGTCTCATAACGAGCCCCGTCTGAAGCAGCGCCGAGTGAAAATGCGATCCTGAGCTATCCGCAGCACCCGTAAGGCGGCAGGATAACCAAGTCTCAGGCACACTAACCCCGCTGGCCAGCTGCCTACATCCAGAGTGGAAGCAATGCTACAATCTGGGGCTACTGAAAGGAAAGACAGCATTCTTTTCCCTCTCAAGCTCATGGAACCTCTGAATTCCATTCATGGATCCCAGGTTAAAAAACTGGACTCAGACTCTCAGTCCGACTGACAGGGGGAGGGCAGGGCAGGTGAGACGACCCCAAGTGCGAGGCCCCGCCCAGGGTCCCAGCTGGGCAGTGGCGACACGGGACCCCTGGCCCAGGCTTCTGTCGGCCCCACTCTTCTACCTCCAGCTGAGCCGGGAAAATGCTGGCACTACCATGCCTCTTCGCTGCGCTGTTCCCCTGCCTTCCTGGGGCAGTGCTCATAGAATGGCCAGCACAGGCAGCGTGTCAGATGACCACTGAAGGTTCTGGAATGGCGTCGACCTACCTGACACCACGTCACTGTTGTAGGAGAGGGCGTAGCGCTCGTCAAAAACGAACAGCTTCCCTTTGTAAAAGCCATCGGGAAATGCTTCCAGGTACTTGTGGATGCCCCCCTTGAGCTGGTACACCTCTTTGCACACTCCCTGCGTGTGGAAGAACACGGGGGATGTGAAAACAAGCAGAGGCTGGGGGAGCTCCAGGGGAGCGGGGTATTCCCTGGCCTCTGCTCACGGTCAGGGTCCCCGAGGAACTGCTTTCCAGGGCCCAGGGGACCAACTGGCCCGGCCTCGCCCACCGGGGGTTGTGCTGACAGCAGACAGGGCCTTCACCCTCCAGCTCCTGGAAGCCCAGCTGTTTTTGCTGCCCCCTAAATATAGGAAGACACCTGTTGGGGCGTGTAATGCCACTGAATTTGCTCTTCTGGGGATCAAGCAAAAGGATTAGGGACAGGGAGATGTTAACTAATCTTTCCCTTTTGTACTTGATGAGTTTCTAAGATTGTTAAGTGCTTTTCACATCCTGAAATTTACAAACTTCAGATTTCATACTTATAAGCTCCTTACTGGGACCCTACAAGGGGAAAAGAAATCCTCTGGCTGGCTGGGGGTGGAAGAAAAAGAAGGGGAGGGGTGGAGCCCTCACCCCTCCTCTTGCCCCCAGGTGGGGTCCTCGCCCCTCCCTCCCTGCCCCCAGGTGGAGTCCTCACCCCTCCCCAGGTGGCTCACCTTGGCTTTGAGGTAGGCCGAGCCCCGCTCACAGCGGATGCCCCCAGTACAGTACATCAGCACTTTCTTCTCTTGGAAAAGCTCCAGATTTTTGTCAACATAGCTGGGGAAGTAACTGAACTTCCTGATGTCTGGGGCTAAGCAGCCCTGAAATCGCCCCTATGTGACAGGAGCATTGGCAGAAGTCAGAAGAGCACGCCTGGTGGGGACAGGGCATCTTCCCATGTCAGACGTGCCCCGCCTCGGCCAGCAAACAGGGCCCGTGGCTGTCAGCACACGCCCTGACCCTCCAACCTCCAATGTGGAACTTCAAAACAAGGCTGTGGGCTGGGGGTCCCCTTCCTACACAGTCCTCAGGGGAACGGGAGAGGCTGCCCGAAGCCCACTTTGTAAGATCCACGATCAGCGACACGACCAGGGCAGACCCGCGGCAGCCAAAAACTACCCGGCCGCCACGATGTCGTAACTGACGTGTGCCTGGACTTTCTCTGAACTGGCCAGTACTGGGTAGAGATCCGTGTGGCGTGGCCACAGGGGGTGACCCAGCCTCTCCCTGGGAAGCACGCTGAGCTCAATTCTGCTTCATACTCACTATTTTGCTTTCATAGAAGTTTCTGCAGTCCAGCAGGATAGTGTCACTTTGTTCCTGATTTGCTTGAGATAAAAACTTTTCTACTTCTTTATGAAATTCATCTGGGGATAAATGGATACCTAAAACCAAACCAAAAAATTATGTTAAAACAAAAACCTAAATCACAGCTGGCCAACCAGACGACATATGTTGCTTCTTTCCAAACAAACCTTTTCATCAATTACTTTTATGTTTGAAAAGATCACTATTTGATGACCACAATCACATAATTTGGTAATTCCAGCTATCCTCAACCTCCCTCTTCTCAAAATTAGCACTGTGGAGACCAGGCAGTTTAGAAGTACTCAGAGAATTTTGCCTCCTCGAACTTGGCCAAGCCCAGGGAAAGCCAGACGCCTGGGCTCTAAGCTGCCGCCTGGTGTGCTGTACGCTCAGGGGCGGGTCAGGGAATGGCTGCTGCTCTCGTCACTGCACACGGAGGCACCTGGCAGGCTCCTAAGGGCTTGACTAAAGGCTCCATGGACTGCCCTATGCCAAGGGCCAGCCCAAGTTCAAGGCTTGTGGGTGCCTCTGGCGACAGGTGACCACCCCTCCTCGGTGGGGTCCTGCCGACTTCAGTCACCACAGCACGCACAGTGCCTCCTTCTGCCCAGGAGCCCCCAACCACACCCGAACTGCTCAGAACCCAAGAGGGGCTGGAGGCCCAGGGCACGGCCAGGGACTCTGGATTCCTGGGACTGTAGGGAGACTGTGACAGGCCACATTCTGCCAAAGTTACTGTGACATAATTCCACTAAAACAGCAGGTAAAAGGGGAGGTTCAAAATGTGGTGTAAGAGAAACAAAAACAACAACCAAAAATGTGGTGAGCAGCATGGGGACCTGCTCGGCCTCCTGCTGCCAGAAAGCCTGGGGGGGAAGCACGCCTGCCCCCACCGCCGCTCCACTGGCCTTGAGGGCCTGGCTGGACAAAGGCCCCTTTAAACAACTAGCTCAGCCCTGCCTGGAGCCTGCAGCAGCGTCCCTGTGCCCAGGAAGAGTTGCCTGCGCAGAGGGACACACTAAGTAAACCCAGCCCCTTTAGGCCTTATCTCTGCACGGGAGAGTCTCTGCCCAAAGGCTTATAACGGACTCACGTTTCCTTTGGCTTCCCTCAGCCATCTTTGAAATATTTACACATTAAAAACTAACGTAGAGTCCAGCCAAACCTACTTACTCCTGAGGAAAGAAGACAATATTACCAGATGAAGTGGTCATAGAAAGAAAAAAGAAAAAAAAAAAAAAATCAAACCAGAATCTGATCAGGTCTCTAGATGTGAGCTAAATGGTGGCCACGAAGCCACATGTGTCCACTGAGTACGTGCAGTGGGGCTGGTCTGAACCGAAATGTGCTGTGACAAGGGCAAGCTATGTGCTAGATTTTGAAGATTTAGTATGAAAAAAATATAAACTATCACTGATAGTTTTTTACATCAATTCCATGTTGAAATGCTTATATTGTGGATATTCTGAGTTAAAGTATATCATTAAAACTATTTCCACCAGTTTCTTTTTACTTTTTTAAATGGGACTCCTGGAAAATAGGGTGAGGGTGCGCTCAGCAGAGGTAGATCCTGGGAAACCGCAGGCCAAACAACCCAGTTCCTTTAAAAAATAAACTGCAAGGGGAAAAAAAGATGAAGAGAAATCTATAGGTTAAAAGAAACTTAAAGAGACATATCAATTCATCACAATAAATGAATGAATGGCCCTTATTTGAATCCCAATGGAAAAAACTTTTTAAAAATTATGAGACAATTGGGGATTTTAAGCACTGTTAAAATCTTTTAGATGTGATAAAGGTTTTGCAGTTGTTTGCTTTTAAAAGAACCTTTATCTTGTAGAGCTACCAACTAAAACATTTAGGATGAAGAAACAACGTGAACCGGTACCTGACCTGCTGCACCTGTGGGACAGGTACAGGGGAGCGTGCGGCACTAGTTTCTCTAACTTGCTTAGTGTTTGGATCTTTCACAGTAAGAAGTAAGGAAAGCAACCCTGTGTAACAAATGTCTTTCAACCACCTCTAGTAACCACGGGGTAGGGGCAGAGCCTTCCAGGGCACTCGCAAACTGCTTAGGGGCTTCCTGTAGCAAAAAGCCTGCACGCTCTAGTCTTCTGATGAACCATTTATGAGTAAAAATTACGCTCTTCCCAAACTTCTGTCTTTGCAAAGAGAAACACCTTCTTGCCAACCACCACCACCAAGAATAAGCCAGGTCACTCCAAGGGGTCTTCAACCACCTTGGCACCAAAGACGAGAACCAACTCAGCTAATACAGCCCCCAGTATTAGCTGCCCCGTGGCTATCTCCAAGAGAGGGTCCTTCGTGACTCCTGCCCATCAGTGTCTACCTTTACCATCTCTAAGTCTGTCCCTCTGCAGAAAAGCACAGTTCTGAAAAACAGGCATACCAGGCTGCTTGTAGGAGAGCTGACTGGGGCTGATCCCAATGGGCACAATTTCTTCAAATACGCCGACACGCAGTTCTGGGAAACAGTGAGCGCCGCCTCTGCTGGTCTGGCCAATGAGAAACAAAACGGCTCAGTCTTCCTTCACCCTCCCAAGGTGTAAGAGAGGTGCCCAGATACAATTACAGGCTGCTAACGGTGTGACAGCTGTACCTTTAAGAGACCTCACACCCCAGCTCTTGCTTTGGAGCCGTGACCCTTCCCTCTGTACTGTCACCAGCGCTGGCACTAGCAAGGTGCTTCCCCTACCTGAACCATCTATTGCACCAAGTCACTCAAATGAGGTGGCTGCGCTGAGAGTCACCGCATCACCCCCTGCGGGGTGAAGGGTCATGAGAAAACCTAGCGATCCCCTCGGGCAGCCAGGTTGAGAGCTCTAGCCTGGGTAAGCTGTAAGGTCCTTATTCTGTAAGAAGGAAGAGACAGTCCTGGCTGCCCAGGTTGCCTGGGGTCTCAGAGGAGGAAGCGGAGCGGCCAAGCAGGTATCCGCCCCTTCTAGCACCTTCTGTTGGGTATCTATCTGGAATTGCTTATTTCTCTCCACTGACCTCCTCTTCAATAACCTAAAAGCGCCTGAGGCAGATGCAGACAACTCTAGATCCATTTTATTTTCAACTCCTCTTACCTTAAAATCGTCCTTACACAGATAACCCTTGAACAAGGGGCAGGAAAGCATGGCTTCCACGTAGAGGCTGGTGGCCAGTCTGCTTCCACCAACTGTTCCATTGATACCTTCCGTAGCGATTCGAACCTGAGACACAAGATGGCGAGAAAGAGGGGCGGCAGCCATTCTTAGCTAAGCCCCCTTTCCGGTGCAGAACAGGGTCACGGGTGTCAGTGAGTTTAAGAAGAGAAGCAGAGACTGACGTGGACACCAAAGTGGGACCTGACAAAGCCACTCACATTTTCCTAAACTGGCTCTGCCCATCAGGCAGTATAGATGAGGTATCCAGTTCATCGGCACGGAGCAAGAGAACGAATGAATGAAACTTCTGGAAAGCCACATTTGCTATGGAGCTCCAGTTCTCCAATGGCCAAAGCAGTGAGCTTTGAGCTCAGCCCAAACTGAGGCAGAACAGAATCCTCCACAGCTCAGCAGCGCTGGAATCAAGATTCAGCTCTGCCACTTGCTCGTCATGTGGCCCTGAGAGTTAATTTATTTTCTCAGAGCACCGGTTTCTTCATCTCAATAAAATGGGGATAATAAAGATCACCAGTGAAAAAACTGTTGAGGAATTCTTACCTAAGCCCTATAGTAGAGAGCAAATCTGAGGGCTGGGGAAGCGTGAGGGCTGTGCGGTGGGGTGGGGGAAGCCCACCACTGAAGACTCCCCTGGAATGCAGGATCCAGGAGGTGTGTGTGTCAGCTTTGGTCACTTGCACGCTGAGCCTAGAACAGTGCCTGCCCCACAGCAGGTGCTCAATACACACCTGCTGAGTGGACAGCACCACATCCGGGGGTCTCAGACACCTGCAACCCTGTATTCTCTTGAAATGCTTCACTGGGGGAACATGAGAGCCTGGGTCACAGGCCCCTGCCTTTAGGGGCCATGGTCTGGAGACCCAGAAAAGGTGGCTGTTTGGGAGACTGTAAAATCCACGGATCGTCTTTAAAGAGAACTGAACTCTTAAGCCCTAGAGAGACAGAAAGCACTGTGTGGTGCCGCGGGGTCCTGTGGAAAGAGAGGTCACTGGACTTGCGCTCCTATCTGTTGCTACTGCTCACGTGACGATGACCACCAAGGCTTTGGTCTGAAGACTGTAAATGACGGCCCCTTTTCAGAGCCCAGAGAAGAAACTTCCCTTGTGCTTCACTTGATCACAATTCTTTAGGGTGTGGCTGGAAAGGCGGGATTCACGAGCCAGTGCCAAAAACACTGCTGATGTAAGAATGTGACTATGGCTTTTGAAATGGGTGGTCTAGGGAGATTCCTGTTAATTGGAAGACAGCTAGAGAATAATCTAGCACTGTTGGTGGTAGATGAGGATTGGGTTAAAAATGTAAATACAAGAATGTTCCTCTAATACAAGGTGTTAAAAATATGGTGATACATGGGAAATATACAGCTAATGTAACTTATAGAGTTCACAGTAATGTACCATTTTTGTAGCAAAGGCAAAGAAGGTACAATATCAATGTTATAGTTTTGTTTTGTTTTGTTTTTAAAAAAAGACAAACACTCCAAACTCCCTACATAGCCAGGGCCGAGCAATCCCACACTCGTTAGCTGGACTTTCAACAGAAGCACCACACAGCAGCTCCTCGCTGACTCAGGCCTTCCGCCTCGGCGTGCACAGGCCACAGCCTCCACCTAGTGCGCACTGACCATTTGACACGAGCTTCGGCCTGTAATCTGGAAAGGCCAGTGTCGTAATTCCTGTTTCACAGAGAAGGAAATGGAAGCTCAGAGAAGGCAAGTAACAGCAGAGCTGGAATTCAGAACCAGATCCTTCCACCTTCAAATCGTGTCACCTTTTTCCTTTATACCAAAGCCTCCAATGTGTCCCGAGATTCGTTGAGGCAATAAGGAATGCATAGCAATAGGGATCAGACGCTTCTCTCCATAATTCCATGATTTCCAGGTTCTGCTCTTTGCCTTCCTAAATGCCATGTTCTACCAAACCTCCCGCTGGCAGAAAGCTATCTCAGTAAACTGGCCAGGATTGCTGAAGCCCGAATCCAGACCTAAGAGCCAGGCGGGTGCTGCCGCCTTCTGGCTGGGACCCACACTGCTAGTTCACTTTGGCTGGGCCAAGGATAAAAACCTGTCCTAAACCAAGGGAAGAGACATTTCGAATTGTGCATGTTTGGGTTAATTGTGAGAGTACCCATCTTTAAGGTGTGGAGGTTCTTTGAATAGAGATGGGGATAAATGTATTCATTCCACTATGTTTTCTCTCTCTCTCTCTCTCTTTTTTTTCACTATGTGCCAGGAATGCTGCCAGGAATTAGGGATAGATGTGATTGAAAAAAATAAACACAAGTTCTTGCCTCTGAGCTTACAGACTAATGGAGGGCACAGATAATCAGTAAAAGCTACCTACTGGCAAAAGCTAGGGAGATAACTATGATAAGCTACGAGCACAAGCACTGGGGACCATGAATTTATACCAAAGGTCAGGAAAGGTCTCTGAGGAAGTGGCAGTAAAACTGAGGACCCAAGCTTACGTAAAAATTACATCAGGGAGGCCACCTGGGTTCGGGAGTGCCCTGCAGAGGGTGTGCATGTACAAAGGCCCAGTCAGAACTTGGTGGGTTCCAGAAACAGAAAGACTGCGTTGCTGGAGTGTAACGAAGGAGGAACGGCAGCCGACAAGCCAGAGGCAGGAAGCCAGGGCACAGGAGTGGGGTGGTTTTGTCTTTCTAGATCACCTGGCTGTCGTGCGGACAACGGCCAGGACAGAAGAAGGGAAAGCAACGTGCAAGCGCCTGCAGGGGGCTAGGGAAGGAGGCCGTGACTGGTCTGAGGTGGCGGAAGCGGGGAGAAGTGCATGGAGTCCAGGTGTATTCGGGAGGTAGATATGGCAGGACTTGGTGATGAACTGATGTAACAGTCACCATCTGTTAGAAAGAGTCACTGGCTGAGCAAGTGATCGCTTCAGGAAATTAAAACCTGAGGCATGTGGGAAAGATTTCACCTACGATATTACAATGTCAGAGCCAGAGGGGATCTCAAAGGGAGTATTTTTAAATTTAGAAAAAAATCTCGTGGTAAAAAATACACATAAAATTCACTACTTTAACCATTTTAAAGTGTACAATGTAGTGACATTAAGTACATTCACGATCTTGTGCATCTGTCATCACTAACTGGTTTGAGCACGTCTGCAACACCCCAAATGGGAATTCCGTGCCCACCAGGCAGGCACTCTCCCCTCTCCCCGCTGCCTGCTGGCAGCTGCCATGTGCTCTGTCTCCGGATGTGCCTGGTCTAGGCGCCTCCTACGGTGGAGTCACGCAGGGTGCAGCCTTCCGTGCTTCTTCCACTCAGCATGTTTTCAAGGCTCACCCATGTCGTGGCATGCTTCTGGACCTCATTCCTTTAATTCGCTTCCTTTGGAGTTAAATTAAATACACACATGCACAACACACACACGTATGTACCTGTACGTAATCACTGAAGACATTTTAGAAAAGTGGAAAGAAGAAAATAAAAACCTTCCATAATCCTGCCATGCAGAGATAATCATTCTTAACATTTGGTGTCTCTTACCTCCCACCTTTATCCACACGCCAATGCACCCACAGTACTCTTGTGATTTTCTAACCATAATGCACTCATGATTCCATCCAACATCCCATAACCAGGGCTAAGGCCTGTCCTAGCACCAAGGGCACGACAATTAATTAAACAAAGTCTGTCCTCATGAACCTGAGACTCTACAAGGGAGAGAGATGATGAGAAAGTAAACAAAGACTACACTTTCAGGTAGACAGAAATTCTCTGAAAACTAAAGAAGGGGAAGGGGATAGAAAAGGACAAAGGTGGAAGAGAGAACTTGTCATGTGAGCAGCGATCAAAAGTGAGGGCACAGCCATGTGAAAGTCCAGGGGAAAGCATTCTAGAGGAAAGCAAGTGTCAGAGGCCGAAGACTGCTAAAGTTCCAGGAAAAGTAAGCCCCTTGGACTCACACCTCTGGGTACCACCTGTGAAATATTCCACGTGTCAGGCAACGTCTCTGTCTTTACTTCACTGGCACACAGCCACACACATTCTTTTACATGCGTCTGTGGCCACTTTCGTGCAACACCAGCAGCTCTGAATAATCGCAACACAGACCACAAGTCGGCAAAACTATCTGGCTTTTCACAGAAAGAGTCTACCGACCCCGGGATAGGGGTTGTGCCTAATAGGAGTTCAGGAAAAGGGAAAATAGATGGGAGTCAAAAGCAGGCATTTTATGCCACTACATATTCTCATAAACATTGTTTATGGTGTTTAATATCCTAATTAAGTACCCAGTGGGACGGACTAATTCCTAAGAACCCAACAGGAAACCCCTGCTGCGGGGGCCCGTGAAGGCCAACGAGCGGGAGTGGTACCTTGCCCGTGAGGTGCAGCTGCTGACACAGAGCCGTCTGCCAGGAGCAGAGCCAGTGCGGGTCCTCCAGGTCGCGGTAACAGTAGAACAGCAGCACTTCCCCTGCACCACTGCCCTGGCCACTACAAAAGAAAGCCAGAGGGAAGGAGCACTGCGGTCACCAGCCCAAGCACACAGACCACACAGGAACCCAGGAGCAATCAGAGGGGACGCCGAGGGGAGCCGTGCACACCTGCCTCTGCGCCTGCTGTCTGCAGTGGCTCTGAAGGAGGCAAGGTCTGCACTGAACTTCTCGTGTAATGAAAAGTGAGTTTACTTTCAATTCCTCATTTACTCCTCAGATCCAGGAGACGGTACCAATGACCCCATTTTACTCAAGAGTCGGAAACGAGTCAGTTCTAGCTTATCCTCTAACCCAAAGCAGTCTCTGCTTTGAAACTCTCACATACCAAAAAAAGTTTCCCTCTCATTTTTTCCTGAATTTCTCTTACCTGTGAAACAGGGTATCATCATCCCCATTTTACAGCTGAAGAAACCAAGGCCAATTCCTCCCAGGTGAGACAGCAACAAAGGGACAGGACTTGAACAGTCTGCTGACCCTCCAGCCCACACCCTTTCTCCTGTAGCGAGTTGTCACATACTAACTAGCTGTGGGTCTCTTATCATCTCGGAGCCTTAGTTTGCTCACCCATGAAATTGGAGAACTGAAACAAACTGCGTTTCCCACAGTGTGCCCCGCAGCTGCTGGATGAAGTCACATCTGAGAAGCCTGCAGGCTGTGCTTCCCTCCCTGAGGGTCACTGAAAGCTGAGTGACCCCACCAAAGGCTCTGACAAGTCCTGCTGCCAAGCACTCTTCAAGCCAGTCCTTCCCACACTTATCTGTCCCAAGCAGCCTTTTTTCAGTACCTGTCAGCAACCCCCAGAACTAGTGTTCCCCAAGTACTGGAGGGAACGCAGTGGGAGAGGATACTCCAGGTCCTACCTGGCTCTGGAGCCTGAACCAGCAGACTCGGGGCCGGGTCTCCTCAAAGTCTTCTTGCCCACCCCCCGGCGCCCCCAATCCAGTTCCCTTGCTCTGAATTCCTGTAGTGAATGACTGTCTGCACCATCTGATCTACATCTCACTACCCAGCCTGCCTTGTGTCCTCTGTCAGGGTGCCACGTGTCCCTGTGTGGTTCTCTAAGCAGAAAGCAAATTCCTCCAATTCCCCAGTTTCCTCATGAGCGTGCTCACACCATTCACCACATTCCCAGGAGGTCGGTGGGCCAGGCATTGTTATGCCGACTTCAGAGGTGAGGAAATGAGGTACAGAGAATTTTAGGGACTAGCTCCGGTCTGGCTCCAAGTTCAATTCTCTTTCTTCTCTTCTTCCCGATAAACGAGGAGAATTTGGCTTTGAGGATGCGTGACAAAAATGCAAAGTGGACTATTTCTAGTCACCAAATAGTTCAGGAATTGTTTAAAATCAGAAATCTGCCCTCTGGAATTCTCCAGTATGACTTGGTGAGCTTTTCAAAGGCAGGACCTAAACTGCTAATCCTCTGACTCCATTCTAAATGACTCAGCGAACATCCTTCATAAGCAGATTCAGCTCAGAAAACTGTCTTTGGTAATAAAAATCTTTGTCCTTTTTAGTAAACAACGGGTAAGACAGGGATACTGAAATATATTCCAGGGAATCACTTGTGCCCAGCTCACTCCCGAGGCCCTCCCTGAGGACGGGGACACACGGCACTTGCTACCTAGTGGGTCTCAAATGTGTTCCAGTGATAAAGCACTGGAAAGCTGGGGGGCTCTCTACAGAATACCACGCAAGGTATTCAGAAAATCACATTTTTAAAGCAAATCCATTCCTGTGGGTGTAACCTATTGTAAGACCTTCTGATGAGGTTACTTCAGTTAAGGTATGGCCCAGGATGGGTCTTAATCCTCGTACTAGAGTCCTTTATAGGAGAACGTAATTCAGACAGAGAAAGCGAAAGCCACAGAAGCAAGGAGCTGAAGGCAATGTAACGTGGAAGAGAAGGGAGAGAGCCATAGATTGTGCCCTGTGCCTTGCCATGCGGCAGATGAGCCCAGGATCGCCAGCAGCCAGTCTTGGGGGAGAAAGCATCGCCTTGATGATGCCTTGATTTGGACATTTTTCTCAGCCTCAAAACTAAGCAAATAAATCCCCACTGCTGAAAGCCAACCCATTTTATGGTATTTCAGCAGCTTAGCAAACTAAATCACCATGAAATAACGACATTGTGCTACTCTGTCATTAGTACTAGGAAGAATCTTACTAGAGGAAATTCGAATTTTTCCTTACATTTTCACATGCATTTTGTCTCGTGGAAAAATACGAGAAGAAATTCCGAGTCGCCCTTTCTTGCTTCCACAGCTTATTCTTTCCCCTGCTGATGAGCAACTGCAGTTGCTTCCAGTCTGGGGTTACCATGAATGAAGCTGCTATGAGCATTCTTTAAGGCTGAGCATAATAGGGAAGTCGCATGTTTAATTCTGAGAGAAACTATCAAACACCTCTCCAAAGCGGATGCACCATTTTACATTCCCATGAGCAATGGGCTCCACCCCTCGGCCACACTCGGTGGAGTCTATCTTACTCATTTTAGCCATTTTGGCAGGTGGACAGTAGCATCTCACTTGCCTGGAAGTCTTTAAAAAAAAAAAAAAAAGTCAAACCAAAAATACAGAATGAAAATCTTACCTTCTCAGTTCATCAGGGCGAAAGCAGCTTATATCGGGGAGCCAAGCAGACACCTCGTGGTTATGAGTGGGGGGCTCTTTTGGAAGGTCCTTTGGGTCTGCAGACTTAAGACTCTGTGAGGGGCTGTGTGTCACAGCCAGCTGCTTTAAAATGGAAGCAGCCTGGTGACAGACGTCATCAGCATGCCGTGTGGCCACATGTCTGTGGAGGCTGGTCTGGTCCTTGAATAGCTGTTGGCAGCATTTCCACCATTTTTCTTTCCATTCAAAAGGAGGTGCTGGAACTTCCTTGGTTTTGACGAAAAGGGCAAACGCCTGCAAGCACATTTCAAGTATTGTCACTATTTTTTAGGTTGAAGGCGAATGGAAATGTCAGTGAAATCCTTTAGCTTTCCACGGGGGGTTCTAGTTTTATATCCTACTATTCACAGAATTCCCTGAGGAGCAGTTGCTCAACTATCAGCAGAAGAGGTTGATAGAAAAGCAAAAGCTGGACTTTCTGTCATAGAGGGACCAGACTTTTATTTTCGGGATACAAGTCCAGCAGGTTTTTGTATATATATATATATATATATATATCTAACACAGTCTGGCCTTGCTACTTTGGCAGCCCATGTTCTAAACTGGGATGGTAAGGCCTGGCGTCAGGACATCCACACTGGCCCCCACGCTCACCTTCTCCCAACTTCTCTCCTCTTCCTCCACACAGGTCTGGCACAGCCAGTCCAGGACGCCATGCTGTCCCCACCTGTTTTTCTTCGTTTGTTCCTCTACGTGGAAAGCCCTACCCTTGCCTCCCTCTTCTACTGAATCACTTTTCAACTTTCACAGTCAATCTTAGAGGCCACCTCTGACAAGAAACATCAGCCCTCCTAAACAATGTTACTTCCCAGCCTCTCAATCTTTATTAAAATCCCTGTTTTTATTTTTCCACTTCAAGGGATCTGGAGTTGTAAATACTGGCTCTGCCACCAACTATCTGTATCTTTTAGAAGAGATACCAGTCTTTTGAGGTTATTCAACTCCTGTGTGCCAAGTCTTCATCTGGAAAACCTGGGCCATGAAGACTCACGCCAACACTGAACAACGTAATTCACATGCCTTCTGTCCTCACCTAATCCTGGGACAACAGCACAGGGGCTGTGGGGGGAGGAAGAAGGGGGTGGGAGCTCAGTGGAGGAAATGGTGAGACAAGGTGAAGAAGGTAAATTAAAATGAGACCAGGAAGAGCCTTGAAGAGAATGCAGGTGGCATTTCCTCACAATGTGTGCCCCCACATTATTTTCAGCCTAGTCTCTACAATCCCCTTAGTTCAGTCAAATGAGTCCACTCACCACCCCTTAACGACGCCAAACATCCCTGCCGCTGTGGCTTTGCTTATACAAATTTTGGTGTCCTGAACATATTCCCCCTTTGCAACCCACCAAAATTTTATTTAAGTGAGAAGACCAAGTATTATAGCCAAAATCCTGTAAGGAGTCTTATGAACTTGGTAAGACTGCCTAAAGTCCACAAGGCAGCTGTGGTGGTGTGAAGCTGTATGTACCCCAGAAAGACAAGTGCTTAAACTTAATCCACTCCTGTGGGTGTGAACCCATTGTAAAAAGGACCTTCTGATGGGGTTGCTTCAGTTAAGGTGTGGTCTACCTCACTCAGGGTCTTAATCCTACTCCTAGAGAGAAAGCAAGAGGCTGAACACCAGTGGAACTCAGAAGAGAAGGGAGACCAGGAGAGGCTGCTATGTGACAAGCTAAGGACCGAGGATCGCTGATAGCCAGTCCCAAAATGCCAGTCTTCAGGGAGAAAGCATTGCCTTGATGATGCCTCGATTTAGACTTTTAGTCTCAAAACAGTGAGCAAATAAAATCCCACTGTTTCTAGTCCAATTCATGAGCAGCCCAGGAAACTAAACAGTAGTCACAATATAATGGAAACCTCTTACTATCCATCCAAATCCAATTTCCTTTCTTCCTGGGCAAATATATTTCCCAGCCTTCTTTGCAGTGGGGCTTGACTGAGTACTCAGTTCTTTCCAGAGGGGTGTGAATAAGCCACACCTCCAGCTCTGGTCCACGACTTTCTGGAATGGTGACCATCAGGGTAACCTCGGAAGCCATGCACTGAGGGCTACAGAGATGACATCAGCCTGGGTACCTCAAAACCTGTGGGTCAATGAGGACTCCCCCACCCCCAGGCCCAAATGTGTAAATAAATTTCTAACGTGTTTAAGTTTGGTCTATTTGTTCCTATGGCCTAGGCTGCCACAATGAATAAATGAGGAAATTCTGGAAGAGGAGAGAGGAAAGACTCACTATACCAGAGAAGAACACACATTTTGGAGCCACAAGACACAGAGTGAAACTAGCCCCCTCTACAGACACGGCGAGCATCTGACAGGCCCACTGAAAAAACAAGGAGCTAAATGGAATACCCTCAGTCCTCGACTCCCACATCCTCTATCCAGTGCACCAGCTCCACTTCCCAAATACGCTCTGAAGCTAACCACCTCCCTGCCCCAAGCCACCAGCACCCGTGGCCCTAGAGCATTACAATAGCCTCGTCGCCCTCTTTCCATCCATTACTTATTTTCCACTCGGCCAAAACAGCTCTTAAGGCATAAATCAGATGATGATGTCCTTCTGCTCAAAGTCCTCCAAAAGCGCATCTTGACCGCTAAGAAAAAGTCATTACAGTGGCCTAAAGACCCTGACCTCAGCTCCGACGAGCCTAGGCTCTGGCTTTTGCTCAGTCGTGACACGTGGGCTTCTGTGCCACGGCTCCTGCCCGGGATGCTCTTCCTCCAGTCAGCTGCAGGGCTTGCTCCTTCCCTCCCTGTCCTCAAATGTCACCTGTCCACTGGCCTTTTCCTGACCACCCTCCCTAAAACAGCAACCTCCTTTATTTTTCTCTATTACACTTATCACTATAGGTTACATACTCATTTACTTGTTAATTCTCTGTGTACCCCCTCTCTAAGGGCAGGGACTTCCGTCTTTTTCCCCTACCCGTTACAGCCCCAGAGCCTTAGAGTAACTGGCATGTAATTAGTGGTCAATAAGTGCTTAATGACTTAACTAGTGAAGATAACCCCAGAAACAGAACTCCGCATACCTAAGGAGTGGACTATCTCTTAAAGTAGCATTCCAAGTCAGCGAGAAAAAATAAATGGTGCTGGCATTATAAGGAACTATTAATGGAAAAAATAAAGTTAAAACTTCACTTCATGTTAGATCAAAGTAAATTTGAGGGAAGCGGATGTGGTTTAAGTGATTGGGCTCCCATCTACCATATAGGAGGCCAGGATTCAGTTCCCGGGGCCTCCTGGTGAAAAGCAAGCTGGCTCGCGTGGTGAGCTGGCCCACGGGGAGGGCCAGCCCGCACAGGAGTGCTGGTTTGCATGGAGAGCTGGCGTAGCAAGATGACACAACAAAAAGAGACACAGAAGAGAGACAATAAGAGATGCAGCAGACTAGGGAGCTGAGGTGGCACAAGAGATTGAGCGCCTCTTTCCACTCTGGAAGGTCCCAGGATCAGTTCCTGGTGCCACCTAAAGGGAAGACAAGCAGACACAGAAGAACACACAGAGAGCAGACAGAGAGCTCAAAACAACAAGGGGTGGTGGTGCGGAGAAATAAATAAATAAATCTTAAAAAAAAAAAAAGTAAATTTGAGATAGTTATAATCTAAATGTAAAAATTAAAGCTACTAAAAATTTAGAAAACAGGTTTATTGGGTCTTGGGGTGGAGAAGGACTTTCTAAGCATGAAAGAAATGTGAGAAATCACAGGAAAAGACGAATAGCTCTTTTTCACAAAAAAAGTAAAAATTTCTGTAAACCATTTAATCTCACCACCAAAGTAAAAGGAAAACAGGACATTGGGATATGTTTTTTAATAAATATGACAAAGGTTGACCAAAGAGATTTTATAAAATCAATTGACAAAATAACTAATATATCAAGAGAAAAATGGGTAAAAGTATAAAAAAGGAACTCGTAAAAGGATAAATAATGGCAAACAAACATAAGCAAATTAAACAAAACTTCAGAAAATGACTATAACGTTGGCAATAGCACAGTGGGATAAATATCTCCATGCAGAGCAGGGCATGTCTATCCTAATGAAAAGCAATTTGGCAAGAGCTAAAATGTACCTTAAAAAATGCTTATACCCTTTAATCCTGTTTCTAGGAATGAACCTATAGGAATATAATTAGAGACGGGAACAAAGATAGATGCCAAGAAAGCTCACGCATCCCCATTTCTGATGGGGAACACCTAGGAATAAAGAAGTGTTCCAATGCACATTAATGAGATGGACCATGACTGGGACCATGTATAAATGGGAATATACTGATAGGGTATTAAACGAAAAAAAGGAGCATGTAAAACCGTAAGCCTTGTATTATATTACTTTCGTTAAAAAGTAGAAGAAAAATATTGGAAGGAGAAGCAATTTACCAGTGATTAATTTTCAAAGCACAGACCGTGCAGCCAGACTAAGTTCAAATCCCAGCTCCTGAGCAAGTGACTTAACCCCTGTGCCTCAGCGTCTTCATCTGTAATATGAGGAAAATACCATCTACCTCCCAGGCTTGTTATAAAGGGTAAACGAGTTATTTATTTATTTATTTATTTATTTATTTATTTATTTATTTATTACATATCCCCCCCTTTCTGCCTGTGTTCATTTTCTGCGCTCTTCTGTGTCTGCTCGTCTCCCCCCTGCTGCAGGGACCCGCCGAGTCAGCTTACCGCGCGGTGGCCTTGTCTGCTCGTGGGCGGCTTGCCCTGCTCGCAGGGGCTTGCCCTGCCCGTGGTGGCCTGCCCCGCCCACGGCGGCTTTTTTGCCCTGCCCACAGCAGCTTCGCCCCGCCATGGCGGCTTGCCCTCTCAAGGCAGTCCACCCACTCAAGGAGGCCCCGGGAACCAAACCCAGGACCTCCCATGTGGCAAACCGGCGACCTACCAACTGAGCTACAGCCGGTCCCAATAAATGCTATATAAATGCCAGCCATTGTCATTATTACACAAGAACGTTAACAGTGGTAACTTCCAGATGTTAAGATAATAAGCAAGTTTTATTTTTCTGTATACAGAGAAATAACACATTTCTGTGTTTTTAAAAACATGTAATATGTTCAGAAAGATGGTAAAACTTTATATGGAAATGTTCAAATCTACTGATAATCAAACAAACATGACACTTTTTTTTCCCCTACCAAGCTAAGAGTTCCGAAAATAATGTTTTATTCTGTTATGAGTAAAATGAAATGGGACTCAGACTATCAATGAGAGTATATACTGATAATATCTTTTTGGAATGCTATTTAAGAGTAGATATCAAGAGTTTCAACATTTTTTGCTTTAACCCTTTTTAGGGGCCATTCTTAAGGAAAGCATCCGAATTCCAAGCAAATATTAGTAAAATATTATATCATCAGTCATTTCCAAAAAGGAAATGGTCAAGTAAATTATAGACTATACTTATCATGGAATATTAAGCAGCCAGTTTTAAACTACATGGGAGAATAGTTATGGTATAATGTTAAGTGAAATAATTGGATAAAATTTGTTTATACCATGCAATCTCAACCACGCTGAAAGAAGACTGGAAAGAAATGTTCCAAAATGTTTTTGTTTTTTGGAAAATGATTTTATTGTTTTTCTAAAAATGATGTATGCTTATTGCAAACAAACCAAAGAAGAGAAACTTATGGCACCATCAGCTACTTAACCAGTCCCCAAGTGGTGGGCATTTAGACTGTTTCCAGTTTATGCGATTACAAGCAATGTTGAAGAAGCATTCCGTGCATACATCTCTCTCTACTGTTTCTCCTTAGGACAGTTAAGACTGCTGGGTCAGAAAGCATGAAAGTTTAAACTGTTTAAACTGTGATAAACAGTGACCAACTGTCTACCAGAAAAACTGTACCAACTTAAACTCTCACCTACAATGCAAGAGGGTGCCATTTAATGCACGGCCGTACTGAGTTTTATCAATATTTTTTTCTTTCAGGAGGTACTGGGCATTGAGCCCGGGACCTCAGACATGTGAAGCAGGCGCTCAACCACTGAGCTACACCCACTCCCCCATTACCAATATTTTTAATGATGGTGCAAATAAAAGGCAAAAAAAGAGAAAGAAATTGCTACCTTGTTTTTATTTGCATGTTTTGATTAGCAGTAAAGTTGAAAGCTAAATCAATGTCCTCAGTCATTCCTGCCTCTGAGCCTCAGATTCTCCAGTGTTAAAAGGTGGGGGTTTCTGTCCCTGGTCTCTGAAAAGAGCTTAAATGGCACCGAGCACAGCATCAATACCACCCATCACCCAGCCCCGGCTGCAAACCTGCAGTGGCTGGGCCCTTCTCCCAGGGAGTGGAGCCAGCAGGGCTCAGAACAGTCTCTGGTTTGATGGCCTCACAGGTGGGCAGCTGACATGCAGGCTGTGGTTGTCCCTATGACCAGGAATCCTGGGATTCCCCCCATAACCCTGTGAGGGGAAGGGACTCCAGGCCATTGGTCTCGAATCTTCCCTCCTCTGGGACTCGCTTACCTGTCCAGGCTGCCTCCTGCCTGTGCTCTGCCTTTGCCGGGCCCTGAATTAACACCACTGCATAATGCCGCTGCCTGGACCCCGCCATGAGCACAGCTGCGGGCCCCCTCTTCCCAGGGGGCCACCGTGACGAGCTACTTCTACATGTACCTGCATGCCAGCACACATGACTGCATACATAAGCATGAAACATCAACAGCAATGTTACCTTTTTCTTTGCAAACGAGAATTTCTTCTTTGTGCTGCCATCTAACTCTGCCTTGAGACTGCTACTGGGACTGATATAAGCTGTGTC